>JAJOZX010008272.1:82500-191368 GCA_023014485.1 Bathynomus jamesi | reverse complement strand
AGAAATTAAATAATAATAAATTTCAATACCACAGTAAAATGAGATAATTAGTAGCATATATAATTACCTCCATAGTTGTCCAATAGACTATACAACACGAACCGCTCAAGTGACGAAGAAAACCGTCTTCACTGCAGGCAGGCGAGAAATGAACTGACAAAAAGTCGTCAAAGTTGGGGACCTCTTAATGCAGCGCGATCTGGTTCAAACTTGCACAAACGTGTTTTCTTGTTTTGTTCTTTAGAATACGGAGAAACGTGTGGATTAAAACTCCAAGCTCATTTTTATTTTACCCTATAGGTATGAAACACCCTAATATATATATATATATATATATATATATATATATATATATATATATATATATATATATATATATATATATATATATATATATAAGATAGCATTTTCAATCAGTTGGAGAATATTAAATTCCTTTTTCAAGACTGAAACGAATGGAGTTTCGTGTACAAAGAGAAAAATAATAAAACACTTACCTACATACATTCGGTATTATTGGCTTCTGCCTCATCGAGAAGGTTGGACTCGGAAAGATGTCCATTTTGAAAAACTTCTTCAAGATGATCGCAAACTGGTTACTACACTGATGTACAGAAAAAAAATTACATAGAAAAGAAGTTTTGTTGCTTTTAAACAAAAAAAAAAAATTACATGCTCTCATCACTCAAAATGGCTCCCTCTGCAGGAAAGGTTATGGCCACCATCTTCTGGGACATGAAAGGGGTGATTCTGGTGGGCATTATGAAGAAAGGACAAACAATCAACTCAGGCATATATTGCTACCATACAGAGACTCCAGAGACGTATAAAGCGAGTTTGACCAGAGAAAAAACTGGAAGACGTCCTTCTTTTGCACAATAACGATGGACTCAAGAGAGTCAGTAAAATGCACTTGACTGTGTTACCCCACCCTCCTTACAGCCCGGATCTGGCAACTTCAGACTTCCATTTGTTTGGGCCAATAAAGGATGCTATTCGTGGAAGAAAGTTTCAGAGTAACGATGAGGTTGTTGAGGAGGTTAAGAGGTGGCTCCAGCGGAACCCAGCGGACTTTCACCAGCAAGGAATAAAGGCCCTTGTTTCGAGGTGGAGGAAAGCCGTAGAAAAGGATGGAGACTATGTGGAAAAATAAGAACTTGCAAAAAAGGTATGTAACTATTTGTGTACAAAATTTCTGGAACTTACAAGGAAACTTGGAAAGAAAAAAAAGGTGGGGCAAAATATATCGAGTGGCCCTCGTGTATATATATATATATATATATATATATATATATATATATATATATATATATACCATAATATGGGCCTCAGAAGAGGAGATTTTGTAATCGCATTAGTTTCAGCGAACGAAATATATGTATTCAGGTGTAAACATGCGATGAAATAAATCTCTTGACATCAGGGGCGTACCTAAAGTATTTGGCACCCGGGGCGGATCCTTCCTTTGGCACCCCCATAAATAATTTTAAAATTTAAATACACAGAAAAATATATAATGTTTGCAGTAGATTTTTAAACAGTACAGTACTGTCATAAGCAAATTGGAAATAAGAAAAATGCAGGACATTAAAAATTCAGTGAACAGGTAATACTGCATTTTATTTTATACAAAAAACACAGGAAATCCAGTCTCAACGCTCAGCGGCTGAGCGTGAACCCTCTCTATTTACCTTTGAAGAATAGGCTGAGCCTCAGCCTATTCCTCAAAGGTAAATAGAGAGGATTCACAGTCTCTGCTTTCGAGCCTTAATTTCTGCAAATTGATGACCTCATCAAAATTCACCTTTGCATATTCATGTTCAATTGAAAGTAAAGCCAGATTTGTCAATCTTGTCTGACTCATGGTCGAGCGAAAGAAATTTTTTATCAATTTGGAAAAACTTCTTTCACATGAAGCAATAGACACACAGACAGTCAAAAAGAATCTCAAACACAGTGACAAGCTTGGCAAAGATTCACAAAAATCCCATTTCACAATAAACTCCAGAAACTGCAGTGCTGTCCATTTCCTTGCCTCTTCAATCCTGATTTTGGCAGCTTCCAAATGTCTCCGAAGTCGTTCAATTTCCACACTGATATCTTCATCAGAGAATTCATCGAAAATCTGAGTCAAATTTGGAATATAATTCCGAAGTTCTTCTTCTGTTGCAACAACCAAAGTGTTTGGCTAAATAACAGCGAAGATTAACAGAATTTGATCCATTGCCTTAGAACGAATCTCCAATTCTTGATGAAAGCGATCAAGACATTCAAACATAGCCCTTTTTACTTCCTCTGGCAATGTGAGACCAGCATTCTTTGCCATCTCTCCTGGCATCCTTTTTCGGAGCTTTACTCTCCCTCTTCTCTCCATAGAAATGTCCATTTCCTCACACTTTGTAGTTGCATAATGAATGGCCCTCTCCACAATTTCATTGCGCTGATCTTCAAGAAACAGTTTTAGAGCTTGGAGCTTCACAATGCACTTTTCAAGGCTGATTCTAACTGTTTGCAAATACTTTTGTGCGAGATTAATTTCTTCCAGGACTTCACACCAGAAAGAAAGGTAACTCAAAAAAGAGAAATCACATACAGCAGACAGCAAAATCTGAGCTGATCCTCTTGTGTCCACATTTTCCTTGGAATCGCACAGTGCTTCAAGGGTTGAGGTCAGCTTTTCAAAATTTGCCTTCACTGGTTTCACAGCGTCATAATAAGCACTCCATCTTGTCTGGGAAAGCCTTTTGACTGTCATGCCTACATTCTCCATCAGCAAGGGAAGAAGCCCAAGAATGATTCTTTTACTTCAACTTTGTCACATTTAATATAGACGTATCTGATCACTTCACACATCTGATCAGTGTGGGACACATCAGGAGTGCTGTCAAAAAGAATCCCAAAATACTTTGCTTTCTTGATATCAGCCACTATTTTCTCTTTGACGTAATTCCCCAAAAGGCAAATGAACTCATTCTGAATCTTTGGAGATAAATACGAAGCCACTCTCCTCCCAGATGGAATAGAATGCTTAATCCTTACAAAATGTTCTTTCAAAACTGGATCATAATTTGACAGCAACTCTACCAATTCCATGAAGTTTCCTTTGTTTGCTGATGACATGTCCTCTTTGTGACCACGAAAAGGAAGATTCTGGTGAGCCAGAAACAAGGTTACGTCCAAGAGGCGATGTAAAATATCCCTACATTTCTTTCTCGCCTTGTCCATTGTTGCTTGATGAATTTTATCAATGGTTTTTTTGAAACTTCAACCTGCTCCCAAGGTCTTCCATTTCTCCAGGCATGAGAGATGCTGCTCAGAAGCCTCATGGTCAGACACCTTTGGGTTTAGCTTCCACCATGCTTGAAACCCAGTGACAAAGCTGGCTGTTCCAATTCCTTTGTCATCAAGAGCAAACAGTCTGCAGCAAAAACAAAACAAACTTTCTTTTGATGGAGAGTAAACCATCCATGTTCTCAAAACTTTCTCGTCATTTGGCAGAGCCTTATAGAACCATGCAGTGGTCAGCTGTCGACTCTTCCCTTTGGATTTCTCTCCTTGTCTTTGAAAAGCACTGAAAGGTCCATCCCTATTTTGGAAGGGTTCACTTCCCCTCTTAATAAGATCAACTCTCAAGTCATTTGGAACCGGGATTGGCC
Source organism: Bathynomus jamesi (assembly GCA_023014485.1). Classification (NCBI taxonomy): domain Eukaryota; kingdom Metazoa; phylum Arthropoda; class Malacostraca; order Isopoda; family Cirolanidae; genus Bathynomus; species Bathynomus jamesi. The sequence goes on along the minus strand of JAJOZX010008272.1, from coordinate 187,712 downwards.
AAGCAGCAACATCAGAATAAATTGAAAATCTATCGGTCTCCTCTTCTTCATCAGAGTCTTCCTCCTATTGGTGTGGACTTCTGCTAGCGTCTTCTTCCTCTTCATCAGTTTCACTGCTTTTAGAAGATGAATTGTCATCCTCCAATCCTTGCTCTCTCATTTGAATCCTCTTGTGAAGATGCTTCTTGTATTTGCCCTTCAAATTCACCAGGCTGAATATCTTCAGGACTTTCTCCTATTGCACTTGATGTTGAAGGCGTCACATACTTCAAAATTGATCCAGACATTGCCTGAGCCACCTCTTCTCTTGCCTTCTTCATTTTTCTTTGTTGGAATCCACTGGGTCGATTTCGCTTCATAGTGGATGTTTTCTGCAAAATTTTAAAATCAAAAGGTATAAAGCATGAACATGCATAACAAGCATGAACTATTATGACTTGAAATACATTAACTGAACAAATTGTCTGTGATTATTATTATTTTTTTTTTGTGGGGGGGAGGTTAAGTGCAAACACGACTCCTAAAAAAGCAGAAAACTATGAGCATCACTCACAAATAACTAGACCAATGACAAAATGAAAATTAACAGTATATCCAGTAAATGAAGAAGTAAAAAAAATTTATTACAACAGAAAAGTTTCAAACAAGTGGTTCTCAAACTTTTTCCAACCAGATACCCAGTGAGTTATTAGATGATCAACCCAGACAAGCAGAGACAATTAATTATCATTATTATTATCATTATTAATTATCATTAATTATCATTTATAAACACTTAAACATCACTAAGATACCACATTGTCAAAAATTACTGGACACTGGTATAAGTACCATGATATTGTTATAAACACGAGCACTTTATGCTTTATCATAATTATTTAATGAAACATACCTCATGTATGTGGAGTCACAGTGTCAATTGAATAAGACTTGGAATGTCAGTTGCAGCCAGCTGGCTATGCTCAACAAACTGCTGACTTAAACGTCAACAAACGTTCGCCTTTCGATGTAATTTTTATCAAATTTAATTTTTCGTTTGTAAATTTTGTATTGCCAATAAAAAAAAAAATTATTTTATAATGGAAATTAACATTAAGCTGTTGTAATAGTTTGAACATTTTTAATTTTTTTTCTTACTTTGGCAACTTTTCATTTGGTTTGAAGACTTGTACTGGTATTTCAATTCCCTTCCTGGCTGTCACCCGGGGCGGATCGCCCCATCGCACCCGTCTTAGTACGCCACTGCTTGACATGAAAATAAATGCAGATGTGTTTCTATTTACTCTCTAATTTTTAAATTGTGTTTGTATGCGTCTGAATAAAATGTTGGTCATTCAATGTCTTGTAAATTGTGTTTTGTGAGTTGCACAAACGAAAGATTGTACTATAAAGATTGAAGTTGGAGGTCGACTCAGTTTTAATATAATATACTGTATATATATATATATATATATATATATATATATATATATATATATATCTGTTTTGATTTTTTTTCATTAAAATCGCATTTTTATTAAATACAGAGTTTGTGGGTGCACATTTCATTTTCAAAATGTAATATAATCTACAGACATTATTTAATTGTTTTGTCAACGCCTGTTTTCAAACTGACGTCCGTTCTGGTCCAGGCACTGCTGATAACGCGAAGCAATGGAATCGCAAACATCACGAAACATTTCGTTTGGTATTTGTGTGCATTCTCGTTCAATGGCTGCTCTCAATTCAGCGACTGTTGCAGGTTTTATAGCGTAGACTTTGTCTTTTAAGTATCCCCATAAAAAAAAGTCTAGTGGTGTGAGGTCTGGTGAACGCGGAGGGTATTCTACGAAACCCCTTCGTCCAATCCACATCCACATCGTGCCAAGTACCACTCGCAATACTCCACTCTTCGGTCCGGATCATCATCTTCATTAATAGCATGGACTAATCTTGGAATGTAACTTTTCCATTGACAGCGCTTCAAAATGCGTTGGACAGACGATTCTGAAATTCCTACCTCACGACTCGCTTGCCGCACAGATTTTCTTGGACTTTGGTGATACGTTTCCAGTACTCTTTCTTGCTTTGTGGGGCTTGTCGATGTCCGTGGTCTTCCGGAACGCTTCTTGTGGACATTCTGAACAGTTCCATCGGCTTCAAACTTATCTCTAATTCGAGTGATGGTAAGTCGCGTTGGTGGATCTGTTTGAAACTCCCTCCTAAACTGTCTTTGCACTTCAACTGCGTTTTCACACTTCCAGTAGCATTTTAGAATGAATTTCCTTTGTTCAAAGCTTAGTCTGACTGCCATTATTAATTCTAATGGGTTTAACTTGGAAAGAAAGAAACATCAATTGAGCTATCAGCTGTTAAAGTGTGTATACATTTTTTTGGGACGCCCTGTATATATTAAAACTGAGTCGACCTCCAACTTCAATCTTTATAGTACAATATATATATATATATATATATATATATATATATATACACGTATGATGAATGCTTAAAACATTATATGTGCTTTATATACAGTATATAGAAATTAATATGATTTTTCCACATCGATGGGGCATAAACGAAATAGTGTACTATAAAGATTAGTGTCGGGTTTCGATTTCCGATGGTGTAACATCACTGTTATTTGAATGGTAGCCGCTAAAGTTCATAATATAGCGTCAGACACACGCACATAAAAGGTGGGAGAAAAGTCCTTAAGGACTTTATACATACAAATAATTTGTTACTAATTAATAATAAATGCATTTCATTGATATCAATACAGTGTATGCGATACTTTTCAAAGCAACTATACAAAGCCAGTAATGACCCTAGGGTAGAACAGGAGGAACTAGGCCAGTGGTGGCGAACCTTTTTTGCTGGTGGGTCATTTTTGTTACTTTTGATATTTGAAAAAACGAAATTGGGTCACAATAATTTATTACTTACTATTTTTAGTGAGAAACTTCTTGTTTGATTTTAACTGCTAATGTTTTGATCCGAGTTTTATATTTAGTTGTCTTTCGTCTCACATGCAGCACTCATACATGTGCCAAGGCAATTCCTAGTGGTGGATGTTGGCGAAATTCATGGAGGAAACAACTGTTCATATGAATAAGATGAATCAACATTGTTAGCAGAGCTAATGCTAGCTTTTTCAATGATTCAAAAGAATTTGGTAAAGAGTTCCATTCTGCAAGAATAAGATTCTCTACTCTTTCTATTGATTGTTGTTCTCTGGTTACGACTCCAATTCCTTTTCATGTAACTTCAGATTAAGATTAATAAATTTAGTCTTCCATACTGCACTTTCTTGGAAGTCAACTAATTCCATTTCTAAATTACCAATGCCAAGCCAATGAAAAGCTGATAACTAAAGATCTTCAAATTGAATAGTATGGGGGAATTGGATGAGTTATAAGTTGTCACACACACACCACACACACACGTTTTTAAACGTATACTATACGTTTAAAAACGTTCAATATGTATCAGCTGTTTATTTCGGTGGGAGAAAATATAATAAATTAAAGTAATTTCATTTAAATAAGAGTTCGTGGGTCAATTAAATTGCCTCGGGGGTCAGTACTTGACCCGCGGGTCAGTGGTTCGCCATCACTGCAGGAGCACTAGGCCTTAGCCCCAGTCAGCTCCATGTCAGTAAGGATGGAAATACAGCAATGAAGAAAAAGTGTATCTTGAATCGTGGGCTATTTCTTATAATAATTGTGAAAACGTTTGCTTTTACTTCAAGAAAACTATAATAAACCACGACCAAATGCAACCACTCTTTGATACTGGAAGCTCAAACATTTAGAAACAGGGAGTCTGGTAAAAGATCGTCCAAGAAGCGGAAGGCCAGTAACGGTGACAGGAGACAACAACAAAGAAAATGTCCAAGCCAGTTTTGAAGTCGATCCAACAACTTCAACGAGAAAAGTTGCACAGGAATTAGGTATTATAAAATTTTCAATGGCAAAACTATTGAAATCACAGGGGTACCACGATTACAAACCTATTTACTCTCACCTCATATACGACGATGATTCTGATATCCGGCTGCAGTTTCCTGAAACGATGAGACAAAAGTTCAATAGATATCCAGATTTCGTTCGAAAGATTGGATTTTAAGATGAATGTGTTTTCGGTTTAACGAATAAAGGAAACAAATACAACATTCATTATTGGGCGGAATAAAAGAAACCAAATATGATTGGTTAATCCCGTTCAAACGGCTACACTAACAGTTTCGTTGTGTAATGGTTATTCAGGACTCGTTTCCTTTGACATATCGAAAGATACGATGGATGGAAAATGCTATCCGACATTCCCAGGTATTAAGAGACAAAGTCTTGCCACAATTTACTAATGGCGTTGGCAGGAATTGGCCTTATCAATTTGATAGAGCGTCGCTACATTATTCTGTACCTGCCTGTCAGATTCTGCTTACGAACGTTGAGGGAAGATGGGTTGGACGGCGAGGTCCCATCGAGTGGCCAGCCAAATCATCTGATTTAACCACATGTGATTTCTGGCTTTGGGCTTATTTGCGTGACAAACTCTATACTGCTGGTTTCATCTACCCAAATGTGAATATTTGGATGAATAAAATTCAAATAGACTTTTTGTTTGATTTGTTTCATTATTTGAACACTTGTCTGTATAAAGTTGTTAACTAAATAGTTGTATGGAAAAAATCTTTAAAGACTTTTCTCCCACCCTGTATATATATATATATATATATATATATATATATATATATATATATATATATATCATACAATTCAGAATGGTCCCCTTGGTATGTTCCTTGAAAGTGGACGCTCAAAGTTAGCGGTTGAAGTTTAATTTTTAGATTTTGGTTAAAAATATAATACTTACCCGTTTTCTTTGAGGTAAAGTTAATCGATGTAAATACAGCGAGTTTCTTGTGTATACTGAGGTAGCCCTGTTCAAAAATCAACTTTTTCTTATTTTCATAGGTTTCTGTACTTTTCCCATGCTTTTTGACCTGAAAAGGCCGAAAATCACAACCATTTTGACCTAGGTTGTTGGAAAGCATTGCCGCATGGAGCTTTAAGTTTTCTGCCTTGAAATCGGCCAAAAGCACCAGTTCCGGGGTCCCTTGAATCATGTTCTGCACTATAACTTTTTATCTAAACAAGATAGAGCAACAAAATAGGCACCAAATTAAAGTGTTTTTAATCCTCTTTCTAACTTATACAATTATGATAGTCTTGGAACAAGAAATGGCACATTGGTACATACAAAGATTTCAGAAATATCACAAAATTCGTTTTCTCACACTCAAGGCAGACAAGGCGCCTTATTCATGACACAAATTTGAGATTAACATTTTGTCACAAGTCTAATCGATCAAGAAGTGAAAGCATTACATGATGATTAATTTCATAATGACATTTACACAGTCAGTTGTTGAGAGTTTGTTTCTTGAAGCTGTCAAAGCGGCGTCTGTTGAACTCCACAGCTTGAAGGAGATAGTCCCTTTGCTTGGCATCTGTTGTTATGACATTTGCAAAGTCGCTCATCATCTTGACACCACGTTCAGCAATGTCATTCACCGCTTTCAGATTCTTAACATAGTCCAACGCTTTTCTGTAGTCCTCATTCTGTGGCCAAGACGTGACAGGTTCCAGAAGCCACTCGGATCCAATGTTCAGTGTGTCCAGCAGGAAATGTGATTCTGGGCCAATGAGATCAACCAGGGTGGTCTTAGCTGTGACTCTCTGGAATAGAGGCTTTCCTGTTCTGAAGCTGTCTGGCTTCTCAGTGGCATGTAACTGGGCAGCAATGTCGTGCTTCAATGTGTCACTCAATCTACTGCTGAACAGGGCAAATGGTACGACTTCCTGCGTCAGGTACCATTTGTGGTTTTCCATCTTATTAAGTACTGCATCAGCAAGCTCTGGGTCAGTTTTCTTGTACTTCAACATGTCCTGGATTAGACTTAGATCATTCACGGGAGCATCTGCAGCAGACATTGACATCATCCATACAGGAGTGTAGAACAGCGCAAGGAAGGTGTTGAGTCTTTCCAGCTTTGATACAGTGTCTTCGTCGTACTCAAGTTGATCTGCAAACATCAGCATTTTCATGGAGTACAGGTTTCTGGCCATCCATCTGACCTGATGAATGGCGCCTGGTCGACTCCAGTGAATACCTCGAGGAGGCGTTCCTCCAAGAACAATGATTGTCAGTTCAGCCATTTCCCTGTAGTCGGCTCTTGGAAGCCTTTCTGCTGTTAGAATGTCTTGGAGTATTTCTTCACTGTTCTTCTTCTTTTCCTTCAGCCATTTGCTGTTGATAGCCAGCATCTTTGGGTTTTCCTTGGACAAGTCCGTCCAAACATCCTTCAGATGCTCAAACCAGGGATTATCTGGCCCCTTCACCTTCCCAAACAGCTTCTCCCAAGTGCTCCTACTAGGATTTCCAGGATGTGATGTCGACAGGCCAGATAAAACACCTTTTTGTTCAGCATTTTCTCTAGCAGTTTGGCAGCTCCTCTGTGAACTCCACTGTTACTGGATGTAGTGTCAAAACAAGGGCAGTAACATTATCCGTAAGTTCCCATGTCTCCAGTAAATCCATTGAAGCCTCAGCCTGAGCTGTGCCAGAAGAATTGTCGATGACAGGTACTCCCAATAACTTTCCTTCAGTGTATGAAGGTGGACCAGACACTAGCACAGCTAAAGTCTCTGAGGTACTTCCAGGTTCACTGCCCAAGACATCTTTGAGCAACTTTCCATCCCAGTGTAAGGCAGCGTACTGTGGTTTTTTTTCACAAAACTTGGACATGTGACTCTGGCTGATATTATACCTGGACAGCATTCTGTTGCGACGTGTTGTTGAGGTTGAGATGACGAAGTTATCCAGATCAGCCCCTCCAGCTTTCAAGGTGGCAGAAACCATGGCAGTAACTTGATTGTCTGATAAACCAAGACGATCAGCTGTATTGCAGATGACATCACATTCCATGACCTTCCTTGGAAACGTCAAAGTCATACTAGTCACAGTGTCTTGATGGTGAGAACATCCAGGACGAGGCTGATGGTAATCCATGTCCTCTGTGTTAGCGTCGTTGTCAGTTGAGTCACCCCAGGTAATGTCATCCACATGAACAACTGCCTCTTGTTCTGCTGCAGCTGTAAAATAGTACAACATGTTAAGACAGTAATTGTTAAGTACATGCTAAATATCGCAATGGAGTAAAACTTAAAACTTTTTGTAACGCGCAAAGTAATTAGTTTTACCTTGTTCTTGTCTATGCTGCAGTCTTTCATTCCTCGCTGCTTGCTGCAGGGATCTTGTCACAAAAATCTTGTCATGACCAGACATATGACCTTTCCTCTCAGTCTTTTGGTCTTCGTAGAACCTGATATCCTCATCTTTCTTCTCTCTGGATAACAGTCTGATGTTCTGTATTTCCTGGATTGCATCTGGAGCTCCTATATCGAACAGGCTGTCTAATTCCAGCACAAATGCTCCTCTTTTTCCTCCAGGGTTACTTGCTCTTCCTTTGCTTTTCACCAGAGCACGATGTTTCTCATGTAGTTTCATGAAGAGCTTCATTGCGTTGTACTTGGTCATTGTCTTGATCCTAGCCATCTGCCAGAATGGGATGATAGATTCAACTGTTTCATATGCAAGGTCTTGAACCATGGGCCTCCCTGCATTTTCCGGTAAATTCTGAAGATTAAGGAAATACTGGAACGCCTGTCTGTGGTGGGAAGCTGGGAAACCACTGATAAAAGCTGAAGGGTATCCAACCAGGAAAGTTTCAGTGAGAGATCTGGAAGATGGCCCAGTTGACACCTGCCTGTGGACAGTACGTGGAGTTCTGAGATATCAACTGTGCGCCCACGGAGCTCCCTCAGCTCCTTGCTTAATGCCATTGTGAAGTTGTAACTTGTAGATGGTTTTCTAGATTCTGATTGAGTTTCTGTTGTTTCCTGAAAAATGATAGATAATTATTATTTTATTATTATTATTATTAATTTATTATTTATATTATTATTATTATTATTATTGTTATTATTATTATTATTATTATTTATTAATTTTATGCTCTTTCATTTGATACCTAATTTGTTGCTCTATCTTGTTTAGATCAAAAGTTAAAGTGCAAAACATAATTCAAGGGACCCCGAAATTGGCGCTTCGGCCGATTTCAAGACAGAAAATTTAAAGCTCCATGCGGCAATGCTTCCCAACATCCTAGGTCAAATAGTTGTGATTTTCGGCTTTCTCAGGTCAAAAAGCATGGGAAAATGTACAGAAACCTATGAAAATAAGAAAAAGTTGATTTTTGAACAGGCCTAAATTACTGAAGTTCTATCATAAATGTAGTTGTGAAGGTTACCTTTAAACACTAGACCCTGTTCCAAAGCTGGGTCCTATCTGAGGGAAGCTATCTGAGGGAAGCTATATTTTGGGGCTTCTTTACTAGTGACCCGTTGCCTACATTGGGTTTCCATCGTAACAAAGAAAAAACTTCAGTACTTGCCATTTGCTATAACTTATTCAAACTATAGTGGATTTAATTATTCCAGAAGAGAGATACGCTGAGTTCGGTTATTTTTATGTTTATTCATTTATTTTTCTGTTTAGGCTAGGTTAGGTTTGGTTACTATAATCTACATATATGTTAGGTTACGTGACTATGCCCGATACGTTAGGTTAGGTTACTATACTCTATATATTAGATTAGGTTACAAATTTTCTACATTTTAGGGCGGCAACTCCCTTAGCACTGACACTTAAAGAGTTCGGGTTTCCCGGGTGTTGCGGTTCCCGTGGGTTGGTGTGTGACTACACACCCACACTCTTTTCTATTTTTTTTTTCTATAATTTCAACTTTTCCACTGAACCACAACTAAGTAACTTAATGTTTTTATCGTTATTATGACTTCAGAATTTAACTTTTTTATCAATATATGATAAATTGTTTTTATTATGAAACAGCAATATTTCTATACTTTAAATCTTATTTTCACAGATTACTTTAACTTTACAGTTACGATAAAGCCTCGCGCGTAACCTGAATGAAAGCATAGGGCTGCGAAAATGAAGTTGACCCTCTGTTATCAACTCATCTTAATATAGGTCCCACTTCCCACAGGCACTGATGGAAATGCTGAAAACAAATTAACAGGGGAAGGAAAAACGATCTTAAGATGGACAAAATTCTTCCAACGGCTTTGTATGACTCTTCTTGACTTAACTTCCTAACTCTGTGTGTCTTTCTAGCAATGCGCTGCCTTTTTCATCGAGCAGATTTCACCGTTTCAATCTCGCTTGGCATGTTATTTTTTTTTAATTGTTTATGAACCTAAAACTTGAAGTCAGTAATTAATACATGAGTTTAATTACCACAGGCCTGCGAATGAGAACTTTGTAAGAGTTGTTTTCTTACTAATAACTGATTTTATATAATTCAACTACGCTGATTTCGAATAAGGTGTCCATTTTTTTCTATCACGTAAGGATTTTCTGCAAAATGGAAGGGGAAAAACAACAATACAAATAAATATTATTTATTTCAATTTACATTAGGTACCTATTTCGCTTTGTTATACTAATTACAAATGCAAACAACTTTAAAAAGAAAGAAAACTATTAACGTCAATTACATATTCATCTTTATTCGTCCTGAGTTTTCTTGTGATATCTATGCCTTTTCGTCTCGAATGTACGCGCTGTTCCTTTTCTTTTATGTAATAATTCTGGAGTATCCCGTTTCAACATGCAGCAGTAATCAGCCATCATGCTGATGTCCCACCTTCCTTGATATCTCTTCTCCATTTCTTTGATGTCTTGGTGAAACCGTTCTTCTTGTTCTTCGCTGAGTGCTCCGAGATTCTCAGGGAAGTAATCCAAGTGTGAAGGTAAGAAATGTAATTTTAAATTCATATTACAACCCAACTCTTTGAACTTATTTAACATGTTGTTTACAATATTTTGGTAATTTGAATCCTTGTTGTTCCCCAAAAATTTGCTGATAACATCCTTAAAAGCAATACACGCTTCTTTTTCAAAATTGTTCATTGTTCTTTCAGTGTTCATCCAAAGTCAGTTTTCTGATCTGGGGACCAACGAAAATTCCTTCTTTCAATTTTGTTTCCGAAAGAGTTGGGAATTTACCACACAGATACTTAAAACAATCTCCATCTTCGTCCAAGGCCTTAACAAATTGTTTCACCAAGCCCAATTTTATGTGAAGCGGAGGTAAAAGGACTTTCTTCGTGTCAACCAAACTTTCACGTTGAATGTTTTTAGACCCAGGTGTCAGGTTGACTCTGCGTGGCCATTCCTTTTTTATACAGTGCTCAGTTCTTGCTCGGCTATCCCATTCACACAAAAAACATGGAAACTTCGTATAACCTGGTTCTTGACCTAACAACATACAAATCACGTTTAAGTCTCCACAAAGTAGCCAACCGTGTTCTTTGTATTTAACGTTAGCTAGAAGAAGCTCAAGATTTTTGTACGTTTCCTTCAAGTGAACCGAATGAGCCACAGGAACGGATGCATACAAGTTACCGTTGTGAAGGAGGACGCCTTTTAGACTTCTTTTGGAGGAATCAATGAAAAGTCTCCACTCATTTGGATCATAGACTGCAGCGCCTAGCTTAAGTATTAGTTCCGAAACATTGTTGCAATATACCAGTGAATTTTCTTGAGAAAAATATTGGATGAATTCTTTTTCTCAATTTCTGTACCAGTAAAATGACGTCCCGGGAGAAAGAAAGTTCTTTGCATGAAGTCTGAATCCCAAAATCTCTGAAGAATCCTTCGGGAGAGACAAATCTCTTACCAAATCATTAAGTTCACTTTGTATAAACAATTGGAGTTCACCAGATGTTGCGGTTTGAAAACAATCATTTTTATCGTTTCCATCGTATCAGACACCGAATCAGATGAAGTTATATCAAGAGTATTTGGTTTAGTAGGTACAGGTATACCAGGTCCATGAGCAACAGGCCTTATAGCAGACTGAAAGTTTGGATAAGAAATTTCCTTTTTATTTTTAGTATTGTAGCCTTGCACGTTACATGAACAAAAATAGCAGTCATTGCTGTGATTTCTAGGCTCACGCTATACCATTGGAATCCCAAAAGGTAAAGAATCATTTTTACCTTTACTCCACAATCTAAGTTATTCAACACAAACACTGCAAACTTTATGTGGAGCCCATGATTTGTCTTGATCCCCATGTTTCATTCCGAAGTACGCATAGTACGCTTTCTTGACGAAGTCTGTAATATCTCGCCTTTGTTTTTTCACAGTAAAATTTCCACAAATATAACAGAAAATGTTTGGGCTATTTACACACCCTCTGGTTGCCATAGCGACAAATAAACAAATTTCAAAAGAGAAATATAGTCAACGCGCACCTTTGAATAATAAAGAACAATAACCTCGCACGCACTAGACAGACTGATTCAACTCGTGGCTTGTCAATCACTTATATACTAACGGTGCGTTTCTCGAATGTTCAAGAAGACTCTATGACGTCACTTCTGATCTGGAAGCATTTATCGCAGTAGTTTTTAATCAAAATTTAATTGAGTCAATTTTAATGAAAATTACTTACATATGTAATATGAAATATGACGTTTTGTGAAAAATCTGTACGTGATGGCGAAAAATGAATATTATTTTCGGAATCAGCGTGCAAAAATTACTCTATAAATGTTAAAATATTTCGGACAATAAAACCATCGCAGGCCTGTGTTATTTTTATAATTTCCTACATTTTCTACAGTATTCAACTAACTTTATTGGTCTCTTTTCTGATATTAAATCTCTTACTTACATAGATCTGGTATTATTTGAAAACTAATTTGCCTTTAAGAACATGATTGGGCAAGACTAGAGGTCGGTATCACGTGACAAACAAACCTATGCCTGATTAGCGGAACATGAATACGAGTATGAATAAAACTAAACCTGTTGTGAAAATAAAAACCCACTCTAATAAACTCAGGATTTGTAGCCCACATTTGCTGGACCCGGAAAATTCAAAGATTTGGAACATTTTTAAGGATTTAAAATATTCCGAGTGGTTTATCAGAAAGGCGTATTTTAAAGCCAGAAAATCTTTTTATGCCCCTCGGGAACCTTCAGTTAACCAAAAACAATATGTGAGTTTGCCTTACATTGCCGGCTTAGAAAGAGTAAAACCGTTGACGAAAGATTTTAAGTTTGCTTTGGCGTTCAAATATTCGTCTACCCTGAAAAGTAAATTGGTTAGGAATAACGTTGCAAAAGAGGAACAAGCCTGTGTCTACAGCATTCCCTGTAAAAGTTGTGGTTTAGTATACGTGGGAGAAACTGGAAGAAATATTGAAACCCGTATTAAAGAACACAAATATGCCTTCAGAAGTTGTAATACTAATAATGCCATTTTTTATCACGCCAGCCAAAATAATCATGCTATACATTGGGAATCACGTAAGGTACTTTATAAATGTAATAATTATGTCAAAAGAAAAATAATAGAATCTGTGTGTATAGAAAAAGTAGATAATTTTAATTTGTGCAAAGGTACTTATAAGTTAGACCGTTTAATGAGATTCTTGGTCAAAAATCCCTTACGGAGTCGTGGGAACGTGTTCGAACCTAAGTGTGAATTTCTTAAAGGTCTCTGGATTGGATTGTTTCCTTACTCGCTTTTAGTAAATGTAATAATGGAAGTAATAAATGTGGAAATAAATATAAATGCAACAGATGTAATAAAGGTAATATTATAAATTTAATAATTAGGGTAAAGGTAATAATAATAAATGTTAAAAAAATGTAAATGCAATAATAAATGCAGTAATTATGTCAAAATATTAGAATCTGCATGTATAGAACAAGAAGATAGTTTTAATTTGTGGGAATGTACTTATAAGCGGACCCTGTAATAAAATGCCCTTCCGGTGTCGGGAGAATGGTATCTAACCTAGGTGCAAATTTCTCAATGGTCTCTGGATTGTTTCCTAATCGGCTTTTTTCATTCGTTTTTCGGTTTATAAGTTCTGTATAATAAACAACAATGAAATAACCAATGTAATAATAAATTTATAATGTCTGTAATAAATAATTATGCAATATTAAATGTAATAAATTTAATAATAAATGTAATAATTATGTAAAAAAAAAAAAATAGAATCTGTATGTTTAGAACAGGAAGATAGTTTTAAATTTGTGCGAATGTACTTAATGAAAATGCCCTTCCGGTGTCGGGAGAATGGGATCTAACCTAGGTGCGAATTTCTTAACGGTCGGTCCCTGGACTGTTTTTCCCTCTTGTTTTGGTTCATTCGTGTTTCTGTATCCACCCGAGGAGGATGCCAGTGGGCGTCGAAAATGTTTGTGGAAATAAACTCTGTCTATTAGAGTGGGTTTTTATTTTCATATTTTGACCTTCACGTAGAAAAAAGTGAAGTTTTTTGCATTTAAACCTGTTGTTCTGGCTTCGTGGTTCATGTTACTCTTGTCCAATTCAGAATAGGCCTATTTTCTACGTTTTACAATCTATCTATTAAACCCAACCAATTATACCTTATGAATTGCTATTTATATTTATTTATAAATCCCGATTTTACGATCCCAACACACTCCCCTTGCCTCTGGGACTCTCCACTCATTTCCCCCTCCCCCATTACCACTATCCTGAATTGGGACATTTTTATTCTCAGACCTTTCCCTACTTATAGAGGTGAAAGATATAATAATTTTGCTTGTGGAAGTGTAATTGAACTAAAAAGCCTGCTACTATAATTGCAATCATTTAATGTTTTAACCTCTCTCTCTCTCTCTCTCTCTCTCTCTCTCTCTCTCCACTGAAGCGTATGTCCGCCTGTGTAGGGAGGTGAAAGCGAAGGTTAGGCTAGCGAAACGTAACGAAGAACTACGGGTGGCAAGCCTCTGCAAGGGGAACCCTAAGGAGTTCTTCAGTTACAGTATGTTAATAGTAGAAAGCCAATTAGAAGCATGATAGGTCCGTTAAAAGACCGAAGCGGCGTTCTGTGGACCTCCGACGAGGACATCGCTAATGTGCTTAATGAGTACTTTGCGGGAGTGTTCATCAGGGAGGACACCCGCGTCATCCCCGAGCCAGGCGTCAGGCACGAAGGTGCTGGCCTGGATAGTGTTCGATGTACCGCGACAGTCGTTGCCGATAGAATAGACAAACTGAGCGCGTTTAAGGCTCCTGGGCCAGACCAGTTTCTCCCCAGAGTGTTGCGGGAGGTGCGCGACCAGGTGGCTCCCCACCTGGCTACAGTCTTCACCAAATCGTTGGAGACGGGCCAGGTGCCTGGTGACTGGAGGGAAGCCAACGTGACCCCTATCTTTAAGAAAGGGGATCACGAAAGTCCAGGGAACTATCGTCCCATTAGTCTCACTTCAGTTGTAGGTAAATTATTAGAGGGGATAATAGCGGATAGGATCGTTGACCATTTGGATTCCTACAAGTTGCTTGGGTACTCCCAACATGGGTTTAGACAGCATAGGTCGTTTCTCACCAACTTGCTCGAGTTTTTCCACGTCATGTTGAGTGAGTATGATAAGAGTAGGGCGATTGATATACTTTATCTCGACTTTCAGAAAGCCTTTGATAAGGTACCTCACCGCCGGCTAATGGCCAAAGTGCGCGCGCTGGGTATTGGTGGGGAAGTAGGTAGGTGGATTGAAAACTGGCTGAAGAATAGGCGGCAGAGGGGCCACTGTTGTTTATCATTTACATAAATGAGGGGTCACGCGTCTTAAGGCACCTCAGCGCGACCACAGGCGAAAACGTGTTTTTGATGGATATCACCATTTTCACCCTTCCTCTATCGCGTGGTTTGATTATAATGACCTTACGACACTAGAAGTATGGTTGAAAACCTTATGAAGCGAACTACTTTTTTCACCTCTATCGCTAGCCAAAAGTTCACCCAAAGTTCGGCATAATAAGAAAATAAAAAAAAAAAAAAATATATACATAAAATATAAAATATGAAAATCTATTCCAAAAAGTTATCAACATCTTCATTAGCATACTTAGAACTCTAATTTAGCCAAAAATGAACGTTCAAGCTCAATTAATAACAGAGATACTTTTGCCAGAATATTGCTGAACTTTGGAGGCGATTTCTGGCGAATTTTAATTTTGGCGCTTAGGTACCTTAAGACGCGGGACACCTCAAATGATATCGACGGTGGCATCATCAGTAGGATCGCCAAATTCGCTGATGACACAAAGCTTGGGGTCAATGTTGGGACGCCCGAGGCGATAGAGCAACTGCGTGCGGACCTACGTAGGATAGGAGAGTGGTCCGAAAAATGGCAAATGCCGTTTAATTTGGATAAGTGCAAGGTGATGCACATTGGCTACGCCAATCCCAAGTCGGACTACTCAATGTTGGGGAGTAATATCGAGGCCACTGATTTGGAAAAGGACTTGGGTGTGCTAATTAGCAGCGACCTTAAGTTTACGAAACAGTGCGTAGAGGTGGAAAAGAAAGCCCAGAAGTTGTTGGGTTATATCAGGAGGCAATTTCGATTTCGGAACAAGGAGATTGTGTTCTCGCTGTACAATTCTCTGGTTCGGCCGCACCTGGAGTATGCTGTGCAGTTCTGGTCGCCCACCCTCAGGAAAGATATTGAGAGGTTGGAGCGAGTGCAGGCGAGGGCCACAAAGTTAATCCCTTCCGTTAGGCATATCGGCTACAATCGACGCTTACGCGCCCTGAATTTGTTTTCGCTGGAAACTCGGAGGCTGCGCGGTCAACTGATCGAGGTTTTCAAGTTCTTACGTGGGTTCAACAATGTCGATTTTAGAAGCATGTTTAGTTTAAACGATAACCCAACTCGCAACAATGGATGGAAGTTGGATTTGAAACGGTTTAGGACTAGTGTGTGTGGGAATTACTTACGTATAAGATCTGTGACACATGGAACAGGTTACCTTCGGAAGTTGTGAACAGTTCTCTGTGGATCAGTTCAAGAAAAGGTTAGACGAAATCTTGCACACTATTTGAGTGTGTAGAGACATTTAGGACCTCAGTCTGCGGAAATTTCTTTTCCTGTAAAATAGTTGATATCTGGAACCAACTTCCCTCAGAGGATGTTTCCAGTCAAAGTGTAAATCTGTTTAAAAATAGGCTAGACAAAGTACAGAACACACTCATAGTTTAAGATTAAAACCTCAGAAAACTCTGCAGGAGTTCGCTTGCTCGGTGTCTCTGTGAGCAAGCTAAATATAGAGCTATTTATATATTCTCCACTTTCCTGTAAAATTTCCTTGGCTACTTTTCCAGGGTCAAGGTATTTTCTTCAACCTTTTTCCGTACCTGCCTCTGGCAGGGAGGGAGCGGAGGGTGGGGAGAGAGCCTTCTACTTTTCTATCCAGTTTTCTACTACTGCTAGCATAGTTTGAAAGACAAAATTTTCCCTGGCACCCGTTGCCATTGGTACCTCCTCGGTATGGGCCGCAAGGCCTTTTGAGGTACTTCTTTTCCTTGTAACTCCTTGTAACTCTCTCTCAGAATTTAGTAACCTACTCTTACCTAACCTAAATTTGAATATAGAGTATACTAACCTGAGCTGAACTTGAAAATAAATTTATATATATTTATATGTATGACGTGATATTCCACCATCGGAAGTCGAACCCTCGAACACATTCTATATTAAATTGAATTGAGTTGAATTGAATAACCTTTATTATTAATAATAAAATAAATACATTGGTTTTACAATTTACAATGACATAAATAGAGCCCAAACTTTGCCATAAATGCCATAAGTGCCTTTTTATGCCTTTTTGTGTGATTACGCCAAGCTCATGCTTTTTTTCATGACACAGTGCCTACTGTGCCTTTTTCACTTATTTTTAGCAAAATAACTGAAGAAATCAGTAAAGTTCCTGGCGATAAAGGTAAAGCTATACGAGAAAAATGTGAGTGTGTGATTTCTGCTAACAAAGACCTTGAACAAATAACAAACATAGCTAACATTCTTGCAGGAAATTGTAAGGCAGAGGAAATCAACATGAATCCAGAAACTGTAGCTTGGTTTAAATATGCACCGGTCACTTCAGTCGAAGTAGAAAGATCTTTTTCACTACTAAAGCATCTTCTCTCGGACCAGCGGCAGTGTTTCACTCTTGATAATTTGAAGAAAATGCTGGTCATCATGTGCAACCAAGTTCGATAGACATGTTCAATTATACCTTCATTTTGTATGGTGGAAATACAAAAATATATTTTGGTTTAACCTTCTTTTGATGTTTTATACCTGTATTTTGCATGTTATATTAAAAATAATACATGCTTTTTTTTTGCCTTTTATGACATTTGTTTATGCCTTTTTTCCTGCCTTTTTTCAGACTTTTTTAGTGCCTAAACATCCGGGCTCTAGACATAAATAATTGTGAAACTGGACAATTTATTTATTTAACTTGGCCCTTAACCTTTAGGCTTTACTGAGCTCTTATTAAAAATAAACAGCTAGTAATTATTAATTAATAAATAAATAAATAAGTAAATAAGTATTATTAATATTTAAAGTGTGTATTAATCTTAAGTTATTATCATTATTGATATGACAGATGCAAGGTCATCATCGAAAGTATTATACCGATACCATACAAAGAAACCAATATTATACACGAGAGCTATGAACTGAACAATCCCAAGAAATGTGTTTTTAATACTAGATTACACACGAGAAATTAATGAACAATGGTAATGGACATTAATCCTAGATTTTTGTTGTATGCCATTATTAATCGGGATTTCAACTTGGTTTTAAACAAATTTATATCCACAGTATTTTTTATATCGGCATTTAAGTCATTCCATAGTTTCAATCCAATGAAAATTAGTAGTTTTTGAGATGAAGACAATCTAAATTGAAGTATAACAAGCTTTGATTTTCTGGTTTGATACGAGTGGATTTTTGATGAGTTACAAAATATCTATTTACTCATTTACCCATTGTAAATTAAAGATTTTGTTTTACACTTGTAAATAAAAATAAAATGTGCCAGTTTGATTACATCATTGAGCTTTAGTAGGTTTAGCTCTTTAAATAATGCACTAAAGTGATCAAGGAAATTAGCACCATCAGAAAACAACCTTATTGCTCTTTTTTGGATGACAAAGATACCATTTGATGCGTTGTTAGCGGAGTTTCCCAAAACAAGGGTGCAGTACGTTATATAATGAAGAACAAGAGTATGACATAGAGTCAATAAAACCTGTTTATGGACTACATTTCTAAGTTTAAACATTATAGCAACGCTCCTTGAAATCTTTTTCGCGATATAATTTACATGATCACTCCATTGCAAATTCTTATCTAGCATTACACCAAGAAATTATTTTTACAATACACTCCTTTATAGCAATTTCATTAACATTAAGTTTATCAAGATATACATTTCTTTTATTAGTAAAACTCATGAAATTTGTTTTATTGGTATTTAGGAAGAGCTTATTGGTGGTCAACCATTTCATTACACGATGAATTCTGAATTAAATATATTCTTAGCTGAATTTAGTACAATTATAGTACAATAATTCGGTTATGCACCACCGCGAGTCGAACACCCGACCTCACAGTGATAGTTAAATGCTTGTATATTATATATTGTATATTGTATATGGTGTAATATACGCTGCCCCAATGCTACTTTGAATGACAGCAATATTAATAATAAGAAAAAAATACATGCCATTGAATGACCCTCCCGCTTCTGTGCACCCATTACTGACAGACCCAGGCGTGCTTTACAGCCGCGAACTCTTTTTAGAAATAATACCGCATGCAAATATTAAATAAGATTAGAAGATAAAAATATGTATTTAACGAATAAACATTCATTAGGGGTATATTAAAATAAAATAATTTATTTCTCACTTACTTTGATTAATGGTAACTTTGTACTTTAATAAGGTTCAAGGGTGTGTGTATTGTGTGTATTCGCTATATATATATATATATATATATATATATATATATATATATATATATATATATATATATATATATATTAACATCCCCATACAAAACATCATTATTTACACTTGGAAAATTAATCTTACTTTGGACCCTATAATCACTCAAACAAAATTGGAAAGTCGTGTGTCGTGTTCCCAAATTAAAGGCTAGACAGGGACATCCTCAATCCTGAAGGAAAATAGTTTTGTTGTGAGAGGACCAAGACTTCAAACAGCTACCCAAGGAACTCGGGAACACGATTGTTGTAGCGGTGGATATCTTCAAAAGAAGACTAGATGCCTGGCTCAGAACAATTCCAGATGAGTCGGGCGTACCTGACTATGTGAAGTGGAGAGCAAAAGAAACTAACCTTTTACTTGACCAAGCCAACTCAATAAGAGGGGCAACAAGCTTGACCTTCGTGAAAAGAGGAATCATCGCACGAAACATTTGTAAGGTATAGATGCTGTATATTAGGGTGGAGTGAAACAACTTTTTATTTCAAATTTATTTGCCTCACTTGTTTTTTGGTGTATTAGAACATAAAAATGATGTATTCAGTCATTTAATGTTTGTAACTCAAACCATCTCTCGCATTTTTACATAAAAACAAAATGGCCATCAGCTGGTTGTCCATAAATAAAAATATGCTCATAACATAAAAACTAAGTGTTCTATCAAAAAAAATAATTGAAGAAAAGCGCTTTATAATGCAAAACTACTGTTATTTAAAAAACACCATTGTGCATATATTGTATTGAAATAAAATTGTATCTGGTCTCACTTGGTTGGATGTCGTAAATCAATTGCATTTGAATGCGATATATGATAAAACCCGTTCATCTCAAATATTATTATTTTTTCAGGAGAGGCATCAGATCCTTTTTGGTTTCAAGTGAGGGAAGCAGAGAGCGACTTTTTATTCTTGACCTAATAAATCCGTCTCTTCATTCCTGTGATATTACTGATGCTGATGCATCTGTAACCAACTTCACGGCTCTTTCGAAGTTCCGTGTGTTAATGGGGTATTGCTTAACTTTGAAACATTTTGTTTCGTACTCAAGCAATTCTTCATTACACAATTTAGAAGTGAGAGGTAGTTTACTGATATCAATCCTATCCCAGAAGATGATGTCTGTCCAATGTGATGCTTTGAAGTTCAATTTTGGTACTCTAAATTCTCTGATTTTCCTTGTATTGGCTTCCTTACACTTTCTTGTCTGTATTATTCGATCGATTGCAACTTTGCGCAGCTTTTGCTCACTATCTGACAGCATTGATAGAAGAATATTTTGTGAGCAAAATAGGCATTCCGTGATATATACGATTGGACGACTACGGTTTAAATTTTATATTGAACCAGTTAGGACCATAGTTTGTTACTATGAACAGAACAAGGCTACGTAACTCTCTACAGATCTACAGAAGCTAAGGCTAACAAAGACCCTAAGATCCACTCTAAGGTTAGCCCGAGAGAAAGGAAAGAGTAGGAGGTTAAGAGAAGAGAAGAGAATAAGGGGTCAAGTAAGGAGCAACACCTATCATTCGTGGGTTAACTTTCAATCAGAAAAAGAGAAAAAAGACTCACCACCATCATCCGCCCGCCACTGCCGACAAGTCACAAAAATAGTCGGAGAGAATAGGAGAGGGGTGAAAGATGAAAAGAAGTAAAATAAGAACGCTCACAAACCATGCAAACACAGTCTTAACTCACAGTCATACCATGCAAACTACAAACATGCAAGAAAAGAGAGTTACAGACATGCAAAGTAAAAAAGTAGGTAAAGTTAAACAAAAAGTGGGTTAGTTTACGCTACGAGCTACATCTACGTTCGTGTTAGTCTAATTTTTTTTTTTTTTTTTATCATTTTATTGCTGGCATCACACGCTGGCATGTCACAAGCTGGCATTCATCGTCAACAGACTCATCCTCGAGCACCACCACCAGAGCTCCTGTTGCTAACTTTGTTTTTTTATTTTAAACAACGTTAATACTTTTAAAATGCCTGTCAAGACGGTTCTTAAACATATTAACGCTGGTAGAATGAACGACTGACGCGGGAAGATTATTCCATTTATCAATTACTTTAAACGTAAAGAAGTTTTTAGCGATATTAGTAATGAAACGTCTGCCACACAATTTAAATCCGTTATTGCGAGTATTACTATTATCGAAAGTGAACAATTTGTCAAAATTTACGTTATCGATGTTATTAACGATTTTGAAAACTTCAATAAGCTCCCCCCTTAATCTCCTAGTTTCGAGTGAATACAGGTCTAGCTCTTTAATCCTATCTTCATAAGGCTTGTTGCGCAATGACGGAATAAGTTTCGTGGCACGACGCTGAACCCTTTCTAACCTATCAATATCCTCACGCAAGTACTGGCACCAAAACTGAACTGCATATTCTAAATGAGGCCTGACTAGGGACTTGTAAAGGGGCAATATAAATCCTTCGATTTAAATTCGAAATTACGCGCTATGAAGCCTAACATCCTATTAGCTTTTGCGCAAGACTCCAGGAATGGTTCCTAACCTTTAAATCGTTAGATACGCGTACGCCTAAATCTACTTCCTCGTCAACGCTCGCTAACTCCCTATCATCCATCGTGTACGTGTAATTATTGTTGCGAGAACCTATATGCAAAACTTTACATTTGTCTACGTTAAATTGCATCTGCCATTTATCTGTCCACTCCATAATCCTATTTACATCGTCTTGGATCCTATTTCTATCGTCCTCGTTAACAACCTTACCGCCTATTTTAGTATCGTCCGCGAATTTTGACACGTTACTGGTCAATCCTACATCTATGTCGTAAATGTAAATTACGAATAGCAATAGGCCTAACACTGAACCCTGTGGGACACCGCTACCTACATCTAACCACCCGGATTCACTACCATTAACTACGACCCTCTGCCTCCTAGCACGAAGCCATTCTTCTAACCAGTTAGCTACCTGTGACCGCGTATACCGTGCGGTTTGACCTTCGCAATTAGTCTCCTATGCGGAACTGTATCGAACGCCTTTTTAAAATCTAAATAAATAACGTCAGCTGCTCTATGCCTATCGTATTCGCGCACTATTTCGTTATAAAATTCTAACAAATTAGTTAAACAAGACCTATGGCGTCGAAACCCATGCTGACTACTATTAATCAAATCTCTACTTTCTAAGTGATCGATGATACGATCCCTAACTACGGACTCCAAAGTTTACCGACAATTGACGTTAAGCTAATGGCCTATAATTGCTAGCTACTGCGCGGTCGCCTTTTTTAAAAATAGGCGTGACGTTAGCTAATTTGAAGTCTTCAGGAATAATCCCAGTTTCGAGTGACTGATTAAAAATCTTCGTTAAGGGGCCTACGATAACTTCTTTCAAATCTTTCAAATGTCTGGGCTAAAAAGCGTCAGGGCCTGGAGCCTTGCTAATTTTTAGCCTATCGATATAATGCGCAATCTCAGCCTAGTAAACAGTTATTTCATCTAAAATAGTCTCGCAACTAAATGGAACGATATCGTCCATGTTGGGGACATTATTTACGTCTTCTACGGTAAAAACTGTGGCAAAAAAGTTATTGAAAATACCCGCCATCGCCTGAGCGTCAGAAGCCAAAGCGCCATTAACATCCACTAGAGGGCCTATGTTATCTTTTACCGGCTTACGATTATTTACGTATTCAAAAAACTTTTTTGGATTATGTTTACTATCCGCAGCTATAAGTATCTCTAAATTACGCTTGGCATTCCTAACTGATCTTTTAACCTAACGCCTAAGCTCGATATATCTATTAAAGTTAGCTGCCGTGCCATTGCGCTTACTAAGTCTATACGCTCTATTACGCTCGTTTATGAACTCTCCTATTCCCTAGTCCACCACTTCGGCCTACCACGATTTCTAGCGCGCTTGGGCCTACGAGGAATAAACTCCCTTTCAATATTCCTAAAACTTTCTTTAAACGCCACCCAATGCAAATTTGTGTCATTGCCCATAATAAGTTATCCCAGTCCACTACTCTCATCCTATCTGCAAAACTATCAAAATTAGCCCTACGAAAATCAGGGACTTCTATTACGTTACTATCCTAAGTGTTTTTTATCGCTAACTTAAACCTAAGAATTTGATGATCACCGCGTTGGTTCGGTAACTATCTGGAGGGATTCTTTTGAGAGATATAATAACGACATAGTCTGTTAGCTAGAGTTAACCATCTAGAGTTGTTAAGGGGACCAGGCTTTAGTTTCTCTCGGCTTCCGTCAACATATCCTTCTTTTATGGCCCCAATTATTCTGAACATGTACTGTTGATCAACTTAAATCTTCCGTGAGCTCATCTGTGAGAACTGGGATGCTATCGGCCCCATCCGTAATTAGGAAGAACTTTACCACAGGTATGTCATGGCAAGTCTTAAGGGCATTACCTACCAATAGATCCACTGAATGATCTTGGCAGAGTTGTTTTCCCGTTCTATCGCTCAAACAGATGCCTTAAGGGAAGTTCATTTGTATGTAACATAGTGTAGTGAATACTCTATTTTAGTTTCAAGATAAATGTTAATTTTACCGTCTTGAATTTCGGAATAGCTATAAATTCATTTTAAATTAGTTACCCATCATAATTCAATTGTAAACCACATTAATAGAAATTCAAGGGTTATATTTTCCATCCTTGGTACTGTCGCAGTTTCGCCTAACGGACTCAATACGGCTAGTGAGATAATCACTGGTTGGCACTTAACCAGCGGCAGTGCTTATGGCTACATCATCCAGGTTAACCTATACCGGATAGATGCGCTACGGTCCCAAGCCGTAGCTTGCCTAGGCCCAACGACGACGAAAACCAACAATAGAAATGCTCCATTGCAATGGTCGGTTCAGCTTCTGCTCGATGAAATGGATTATGCCACCTTTAGACTCAGTTTTGACATTCGTACTGTCGCACCCTATCACCTGGAGATTCTGATCTGGTGTCACTTCATTCAAGTAAGCGAACAACGATTCAGATACATCACTTGCTTTTCCAGAGTTAGGGCTCAAATGGTTAAGGTATTCTCCACCAGGGTCACTCAATAGTACATAATGTTCTTCAACAATTATATCCTGGTACTGTAACAGGATAAAGTACCGCTAAATACAAATACGAAACAACCAACCACCCGAACGCCTAAGGTAACCTAAAAGGAGTAAGTTATGTGCGGACAACTTTTAAGTGGATTTACTTGATCGTCTGTTTTGTAAGCAAAAGCATTTGTAAAGCTCTTTAATCCTTAACCTTAAACTGACAAAATTGAGAAACTTGATTCAGCTTAGAATACAAAATTTCTGTGGTTAACCGATTCCTGGTTAAGGGAATCTCTGTGTTATTCGTATTTGGATGAAAGGTGTCTTTGTTTAAAGAGGTGAGAAACTATTCTTGGAAAGTTTATAAATCTAGTATTAGCGTTTGGAGTTTAGTAATTCATCTGAAGATATAATTGTTAATTACTTGGATTTAAATACTTTTGTTAATGGCGTCGTTTATTAATGAGCTGATTGCTATAAAGGTGTGTTTATTATTCATATTTTAAAAGAATGTGTTTATTAATATGTTGTAATAGTCAAATTCCTTCTTATTAAATTTAACTATAATTATCAATTTGAATAATCTGTATTAATGAAGTATTTATAAATTCTTGTTTAATTATTTTATTAACTTGAGTTTGTAAGTTTGCACTGAAGTTAATGAGGATGATTTTTAATGTTATAGGCTTTTTTATCGCCGAGCTGGAGCTTGGCTTCACCTGGTGACGCTGCATGGGCTTTCGTTGGCTATCATTGAGCCTAACGCATTACCAGGTTATCGTAGTGCAATAATTACAGGCATACATCCCTAGCAATACGAATACCTAACTTTTTCTTTAGTTTAGGTTTATTTATTAGGAAATAGTTTGTTTTGAACTTTTGTATTATAGTTAGGTAATAGGATGTACTAGATAAATTATTTAACTGCTTCTCTTTTGCCTTGAACGACGTAATTGAGCTTCACAGTAATTTAATAAGTTAGTTGATAAGAATAATCCTCAACTCCCTTAACGGCACCCCCTATGAACCCAGGCATTTAATTAGCAAGCCTGTATAACGGCGCATCTCCTCCGTCTTTCTAGAAGCTTGGCGGCCCCTTCCGTTGGGTATACACGGCTCGAGGTAGCCTGGGTGGGTTGAATGTAAGCATTTAGCCTTACCCACACAGTTTCGTTTAGAGTACCATTTACCATCTTTGTCTTTACCAACGTCTTGTCTTTTCTCCCATCAAAATATAAAGCTTTAACGTCACCATAATTTTGTGCAGCTTCAACTTGTAATGTTTTTCTCAGTTTCTCTCTTCTCACCTTACTTCGATCAATGAAGTCGGTCTTTTTCGGTAATGATACCCAAATCCACCAAAGTAGCTGAAGCAATGGCCGATACAGCCCTATTTGAAACACCAAATCTGTCGGCTTCCATGGCGAGATTGGGTAAAGGGGCGCTCATTTGAATGTTGAAGCATTCATATTCACTCAGTTGTTGAACTTTCTTTGGTACTAGAGAGATCAGTATTAGTATCAGGTGAAAGCACATCATCAATGACTACCTTTTCGAATTCTTCATGCATGATTATTTTTCTTCGCTTACTTTCTTGTTGCTCCTTCAACTTTCTTGCACTTCCTTTTGCTATAGATCTTGAAAGGGTAACATCCACACCTCCAATCACCATATTTCGCAGGTATTATTATAGTTTCAACCACAACTTGATTACTGCATATTTGATGTGATGTTTAGCTGTATCTTCATTTCGGACAACTTTTTCTAATACCGCTTCCGTCGCAAATGGATAATAACGGAGATAATAAATATAATAATTTTTTGTCCGCCATATTGTCTGTCTAGCCATGGGTACAGTGTGTGAAGGTTATGCTCTTACTCTGTTTGAAATGATTCATAAATATTTTAAGAATAACAGTGACTCGTTAGGTCAACTGAATGTCCGGTTAGGTCAACTGAATGTCCGGTTAGGTCAACTGAATGTCCGGTTAGGTCAACTGAATGTCCGGTTAGGTCAACTGAATGTCCGGTTAGGTCAACTGAACACCCTTGATGATTGGTTAGGTTGTCATGATTCTGAAGGAATCGTTTATCTTATCACTCCGTCATAACCCAACTCAATCCATTGGGTTGGGTTATGAAACTTGTTTTTCCTATGTTTTTCGAGGTGATTCACTCGAATTTGACATCCATTTCCACCGCAAATCACTCGTTTTTGGCTTTTGATGTTGGGGGGTGGGATCTCAAAAAAGTGATTTGCGACGGAAACGGATGCCAAATTCGAATGAATCGCATCAAAAAAACATAGGAAAAGCATAAGTTTCATGTTCAAAACGAATTGGGGCCGAAACTGCAAATTTACCAGGTTCGGTTCCTAGGTTTTCCGTTGGTTTCTGATGTGATTCATCTGAAAATGATTCATTTCCATCGCAAATCACTCGTTTTTGATCCTCCCCACCCAAAAACCCCGGTTTCCCACGCATTCCCCCCATATTGTGTGTGTGGCGGGGGGAATCGCAAAAACGAGTAATTTGCGACGGAAATGAATGTCATTTTCGGATGAATCACATCAGAAACCACCGGAAAACCTAATTTTTATTTTTCAAAACGAATTGTGGTTGAAACTAGGAATTTACCATTTCGCATAGTCCTCTGATCCTCAAGGAATGCCAGTTCTTCTTTGGGTATTCTTCATTCTTTTGGACAAACAAATGTTTTTCTTTACATTCGCTTTTTCGGCAGCCAAAATCTTGGTACGAAACGAAGTTGCATTTACAGGCACAAATGTCAGAGTTCTACCAATGATTTTTTGAACAATTCAATAAGCTTCGCATTGCTTTTGGATCGATTGAGTTGCGTAACCTTGTCGGTAAAGCGTTTCAGCTTGGTAATTATGGATTTTTTACTCATTGAGGGTATTGATGAACGTTTCCACACTTCGACCAATGCTTCTGCTATCGTTTCGAAAATATCATTATTTGTCAATTTTGCAGATGAGCCTTCCTTCAGTAGAAGAAAATATCTCCCAACCTGCATATTAGAGGGTAAGACGTTATGTAGCAATTCACTTGGAAATCTGAACAAAAAATGTTGCTTCACAGACTGTCTAGTCAGTAGGGATTTTGCCATATTTAGATCTGAGGTTAAATTTCTATAGAAATATCGCATCATGAAAATCTGAAAAAATACAAAATTAAAACTAAAATGTGAACACATTTTACTCAATAGTCTTTGTAGCAACCCATGCTACAATATGCAGCCTGCGGCTCCTACCCCCATCCCTTTTCAGACACATCTAAGATGTCATTGACCTCGAGTGAGACTGATGTTTAGATAAGTGTCTGTGTTTTCTTAAGTAGTTGGTGATTAGTAAGTTTCGCTTGTGCTATGAATATATTTACTCGTTATCATAGTTATAACCAAATAGCGCACAATATAACGCGATAGCTTCTCTCAAAAACCGATAGATATTATACTAGGGGTCTTTCAAAATATGACTTTCCGCCAATTTGTTTTCGGCAAAAATGCGGCGGGTGGAGGGTTCTAAAAAGAAAACATCTCTTTAGAACTTCTAGAGGGTCAATGCACCAAATCATGAGTGAGGCAACAGTTTAATATTTTCACTCAACTGTGTGTGTGTGTGTGTGTGTCTGTGTGTGTATATCAGGGTGGAGTGAAAGTTTTTTTTTTGGCTTCGGTGATAAGTGCGAAAGTTGCGACTAGGTAAAAGAATAATACTTTCAAATTTTTAGCCTGATATATATTCATCTTCAGGTCCCCCAGTGAACTTTAAGTTTCACTCAAACTAGTATGAGTGAAAATGCTGTTAGTGATTTCTGTTTTTCACATTTATATAAATAATTTTTATTATACGAGTATGTAAATACAAAATGTACTCTAAAAATACAGTTCGGTAATTATTTACAAAATGCCATGACCTGAAGTTGAAGTAAAAAATACATTTTTCTAGTGTATTTTGGTGTGCTCTGTTCAAATATGACCTTCATTTCCTGTGCAAATGAAAAGAAATATGATTTTTTGGATATTTCAGTCATATTTCTTTCCATGTGCACAGAAAATAGTCATATTTTTGACATCTAACCTAACCGTCCTTTTGCTTGAACCGTACCACGCGTTTGCTTTTCGAATTCGTCTTTGCCGGTTGTAATAAAAAGATTGCCGGTCTTCACGATAACAACACGGGTTATTGCCCTTTGGACACTGTTTTGAAGTTGGAAGAATGCCGTGATCTTGAAAATATTAATTGAAGCCGGATTATTATAGCCAAAACGTTCAATTGCTCGAATGTACGTCACACCATACCCTTCACACTGCCATCCTAGAAAAACTAACCCATGAAGATGGATTGTGGGACATGAGTAATGCATAGCAAATTACGTCATATGACGTCATCACTATTTCCCTCTACAAAAATCCCAAAATTATGATTCTTTGCGCAATAATGCATGTATTTATATATATTATCTTAATATTTTACCATAATTAAGCATTTTCCCCAGAAATGAGTAGCAAATTTGAATAAAGCGACTAAATCTACCTCATAAAAAGTTATTTTCAATCACAGGTTCAGCTCATGGCACTTAGTAAATATTAACCTACAGTTCTTCGCTGATTGCAATAATTTTCTATTGTAATCACCCAGAACTCACCACAAGGAGGTAGATGCATATCGAGTTCCACTCTTTCCCACCCATCCACCCAACCATGTAGGAAATATATCTAATATACCGTATGTCCCACAAAAAAGTACACCCAACTTTAGATTGTACTAACTCCTCCAAAAATTGAGATATTTTGGATCTGTTTGTTTGATTTAATATAGCAAATTATTCTTTGTTAACGTTCAAATTTATTCATGTTTAAACGATTTAGTGTTTAAGCATCTGCTTTTAACTGAAGGGTACAACAAAATGGATTGCGCAAAATTGGTCAATGAAAAAATAATGTATGTACTATCGATGTAATGAAAAGACATACATAATAATAGATACTTTAACATAATTTTAATAAGATACAAAGCAGATTTTTCTTTATTCCTTATTGCAAAAGTTATGCTTAGTTTCGTTTTCTTTCAACATGACCGCCATTCCTATCGATACAAATCTGGAGTCGAGCTCTCATCTTCCCCATCACTCTTTTGATAAGATCTGGATTGTCTTTTAACAAGTTGATTTCAGCTCTGATGCGAGTCCTCAAATCATCTAAATTGATAGGTTGTGATGCAAATACTCTATTTTTCAAATGACCCCATAAAAAGTAATCACACGGGGTCAAGTCAGGGCTTCTGGGAGGCCATTCAATGTCATGGCCTGTAGCAATTACTCTTTGGTGGAAGACTTCCTGCAAGCGTTCCTTCACAATAACTCTCCTGTGAGCAGGAGCTCCGTCTTGCATCCACCAAATACGATTAAATCGGTTTCCATAAGTAATACGTATTTGTGGAAGGATTTCTCGGTCTATCATTTCTAGGTAAGCTTCACCATTTAGATTACCATCGTAAAAGACCGGGCCAATTACCGCTCCATTACCGCACAGTCCTACCCAGAAAGACAGTTTTTGTCTAGAGTTATTCTTTTTGTAGATATGATTGTCAGGTGGATGATTTTTTGGTGCATACTGACGGCAGATTTGTCTGTTCACTAGACCATTCATAAAAAAGGCCGCCTCATCTCCAACCACTAATTGTTCCCTGAATCTTTTTGGTTTTTCAAGAAACCACTGGGCAAATCTTAGGCGGCGAGGTGGATCTCCTTCAATGAGTTGATGTCGAATTTCCATTCTGTATGGGTACAAATTCAAATCCTCACGAACTATTCGATGAAATGACATGCGTGAGAGTTCTGTACCATTTCGCCTGGTGGACACTTTTGGATGTCTCTCTAATAAATGCCGAACATGCTGAATGTTCTCGTCTGTTCTTGCCGTCTTCGGATGGCCTGAACGTCCTTTGTTCAAATTGAGGACCGTTCCTCCTCCTTTGTATTTCCGAACATTCTTCAAAATTGTATGTTTAGTTGGAGAAGCTCTATCGGGAAATTGCAGTTCGAAGGTATTCTGAACTTGTTTTAAGCTTTTAGTTTGAAGATAAGTTGTGACCATGAGAACGCGCTGCCTTCGTGTAAACTGCATGATAAGGGTTTCAAAGTTATTTATAAATTTAGTAATTCAGATTCTTCATTTATATGTATGACTCGTATCGTAGATACAAAAGTTCGAATTATTTAAAAAAAATATTTGCAATATCCTTCGACGTAAAAAGTAGCACATTGGTTAAAGCAAGAGGAGCTATCTGGCTGGGAGAAATGATCATTCCGCGCAACCCATTTTGCTGTACCCTTCAGTTAAAAGCAGATGCTTAAACACTAAATCGTTTAAACATGAATAAATTTGAACGTTAACAAAGAATAATTTGCTATATTAAATCAAACAGACAGATCCAAAATATCTCAATTTTTGGAGGAGTTAGTACAATCTAAAGTTGGGTGTACTTTTTTGTGGGACATATGGTATAAGAGAATATATATTGCATATTCTCCTAAATATATCTTGTCAGATCCATTTGTTTATTTGTTTAATTTGTACTGTGACTTGGTTTCAATTTTTGGCATAAGTTTTCTAGACTGAATTGTTGATCTAATAAATCAGTCAAGATTTATTTCACCACAAACAGCTGCTGATGCCTCTGTTACCAGTTTCACCCCTCGTTCAATTGATTGTGTGTGGCAGGGATATTTTGTTACCTCGATATTTAATTCTCCTCCAGAGATCAAAGTCCGAGGATAGTCGTTGGACAGATACTTAGTGAGTGGAGGTTCAAACCTTTCCGTGGAGCTCTAGCCTATTATGCCGGTGAAGTCAGTTGCTTCAGAGTGCAACTTTGGTACCTTAAAGTGTCGAATACAGACAGTTGCCTCAGAAGTTTCCCTGGCTTTCGTTATTCTAATTGCTAGCTTGCGAATATGCTTTCGGTTGTCGGTAATCATGTTCAGAACCAAATTTTCAGGGTGTGCAAAGTGAGCATTCCTTTGGATGACAGGTTGAACAATTGTTTTCAAATCATTCGGCAAATAACGACACTTTTCAATCATAGAAAATAGATGTTTTGCTCCAAACGTACAATCTGAATGAATTGATCTTGATAGTTAACCAACAAGGAGCATATACTTTTGCGACGAAGGTAGACAATATGATGAGCTTTTTAGATGGTACTGCGGAAGCGACGTACAGGCGAAGGATTCGGTTTGCTGTGGTTAGCCATCTAGAATGAGAAATTGGACCTGGGTTACGGTTAGCTAGACTGGACGTGACCTTCCCGCATGAAACAGCGATGCAAATATCTTTGATACTTTTGATCACTACTTAGGTCAACAACGTCGTCCAATTGTTCAGGTAAGATGATATTGATTGACTTAAATTTGACAGGAGGCATGGTTTCTGTTAACTAGCTGTTTACCAATTGTACCTGTGAAATATGTAGGACCTCGAGTACCGCCATCTATATATCGATGTATCAGATGTCTAAATGGTAGTTCATTCGTATGTAGTAAGCACATCATTCTCTGTAAGCGTTTTTCTAAATTGTTCAAGTTTCCGTATCACACCTCCCTTCTCGCCAGTGTTGATGATTGTTCCATCGCAACCCACAACGATAAGAGCGTTGATATCAAAATTATTTCTTTGCAGAAAATTCATGACCGCCTCAGCCGTATCCTTGGCTGATCCTGATGGAGTCACATGGCCTATGTACTTGGAGCCAGGCTCTTGTATTAGTTGTGTTCTTCAGAAATAGTTTGATGGACAAATTTATGAGCTTTCTTCACTTGTGCTATGGTTTGGTCCTTCCGACCATCGAAATAAATATCACTGAATTTTTTATGTAAGTATGACAGTGACTGAGATTCTTGCAGGTCTCTCCGGTGCTACTTCGTTCATGTCGAATTTTACTTCGATCAATGACATGGGATTGTTCAGTATCTTTGATAATCCCAAGGTCTTCTAGTAATGCTGATGTTAATGCTGCTGTTGCTCTATCAGATATTCTATGCCTATCACACACTCGAGCAACAGTTGGGATGGGTGTTCACATTTGTTTTGCTTTTTTTTTTCCCCACCGAGTTTTTAATTGCTTTTTCTTTTTTTTAAATAACTGTTGTCACTTGATTCACTTGTGTTATCGCAATCAGAACTGCTTTCAATCACTTCAAATGATGATTGAATAGTGTCCTCAGATTTTTCCTGTGACTTCGTCTTTCTGTCCATTTCTGCAACAAGCCTTTTCTTTTTCTTTCAATTTCTTTGTTTTCACCACATCAACTCCTGCTATACACATTTTTCTTTCTGTTCGCTTATCTGTCAGAAATAGCCTTTCATGAACAGGAGCTTTTCGGTTTTTAGCGCAAGCGCACACAGATAACTGTTTGCACTTACAGGCAGCAATGTCAAACCGTTTAGAATTACCTTCATCTTTAAATTTTGTTACTTGTGCAGAGTAGCTCTTAATCATTAGGGTGGAGCGAAATACACTTTTTTCAAAAGTCGAACTTGGGTAGTCGGAAAAAGTGCCATTTGGTGTAAAAATAATCACTGTAAAACATCATTGCAATCGGAGTTCATTTTCAGGTGCCCCCGGGACGGTAAAGTATGCTAAAATATGTCATTTATTATATATATATTTTCAAGAATTTGTACAAGTCAATATATTTCAGTAGTTACTTAGCGGTAGTGATAGATACATCAGATATAGATAGATACATCAACATTACCACTCTCTCTCTCTCACTGACTCACAGCCTGACAGGCCAGTGTTAGCCTGGCAGTGACAGAAGACGGTGCTATTCGTTGTTCTTTCAAGATGCAGGACTCAAGTAGACCATCTACCTCGCGTACGAGGCAAGCAAACTTGTGCCCCATTTTTGGCAGTGGTAACGACTTAAATGAGAGTCAACTTCCAACTTATGAAGAAGTGATGAAGTGTTTTCTCTGGGAAAGATATCGATTAAAGCAAACGTCAAGTAAAGATCCTTCTGTAGACGTCATTGCGAAGAATCTTACAAAGAAAATAATCGATATTTACTCCAAAGCATCTATCCCAGTGCTCTCAGAGAAACGCATTTTGGATATGTTAAAAGTACACCACAAGAAGTATCGAACGATATTAAAAGGATTCAAGGGGCGGCGGGAAAATGAAAGTTATAAAGAGAAAATAAATAAATTAAAAAATGTAGCTAAGAAATTATTTGACATTGTTGCATGCAAGTGCAAGTGTTTTGAAAGATGCTCTTGTACGAAGGCTTCCAAAGTCCCTGTTTTAGAACGGGATTTCTTGATGGATCAACGAACAGAGTGAAAAATGTTCATCGGAGTAGCAGATATTGAAACAACACGAAGGCTACAAAAAACGGCAATTAGAAAATCCCGCTGCCTGAGAAGCCTAGCAGAAGGTATCATACATCAGAGGCAGTTGATTTATCAGAAGAAACGTCGGTCTCAAGTACTGAGACGTCCTCTGATGAATGTGATGATAATATTCCTCCCCAAAAAAGGCAGAAAAAGGAGCAGAAACTTACGGAACAGAAATCGGTTTTACCTGCCTTAGCTCTGGCGTGCGATAGAACAGGAGTGTCTGACCGCGCAACTGCTTTGATATCAACCTCCGTCTTGCAAGATATTGGCATCATTTCTGAAGAAAATTCATCCAAAGTCATAGATTGCAGCAAAATACGACGGGAGAGGAAACGCAAAAGAGAAATAATACAAAAAGAGGAAGCAACAGAAAGTGAAACCGCCATCGAAAGTATCTATTTCGATGGTCGCAAAGATACAACAATTATATCGGAAAAGAAAGGTTGCAAATTCTACCGCAAAAATGTTCTTCAAGAACATATTGCTGTTATTGCCGAACCTGAATCAAAATTTCTTGGCCATTTCTCACCAACAACAGGATCAGCACAAAACATAGCTACATATATTTTGATGTTCCTAGACAAGAAAAAAATATCGACTGAAAATATTACCGTAGTTGGATGCGATGGAACAGCCGTCAACACAGGCACCAAGGGCGGTGTTTGCACATTACTTGAAGGAAAACTTGGAAAACTTTTACAATGGTTTGTTTGCCAACAACATGCAAATGAGCCCATTGCGTCATTTAATTCAACAACTGGATGGAAAAACAACGGGTCCGCGCGGCTTTACAGGTGTAATTGGCAAACAACTTCAAGACTATCACAAGCTCCCTTTGAAAGAATTCTTACCAATTGATTCAGAGATACAGTCAGTCGATTCAGAGGTATTAAGTTCTGACCAAAATTATTTATGATATTCATAAAGCTGTTTCGACAGGAAATGTTCCTGAAGATTTGCCTCCCCGTAATCCAGGAAAGATGTCCCACTCTCGATGGTTAACAACAGCAAATCGAATACTCCATTTATATAATGTATATCAACAGAAGATCCAACAGAGAATCTAATTGACATTGTTGAATTCATAATGAAAGTGTACGCACCGATGTGGTTTCAGATAAAATCAAATTCATCTGTCGTCTATGGCGCTAGGAATGTTTGCAAAACCATACAACTATCAAAAACTCTGGACGAATTATATTCACAGTTCCTTTTTTCAGTTATTCAAAGAAACGCATATTTCGCTCATCCTGAAAACATCTTTCTATCAATGCTGCAAGATGAACGGGAATATGTACGAGAGCTTGGATGGCGGAGAATCAAGAGCGCCAGGGAGGAAAAGAAAAGCGAAATTCGTCACTTTAAAATTCCCGAACTGAATTTTGACTGCAATGATTACACCGAGATGATCAATTGGCAAAGAACTGAAGTAACTGAACCTCCTTTGACAATGAACCTAACAGACAGTGAAATAGAAAAACAATTAACTGAACGAGGCAAGCTTGAAATCAAGAAGTATCCCTGCCACACACAAGCAGTGGAAAGAGTAATTAAATCATCATCTATTTGTGGAGTGAAACCTAGAGATGGATTCATAGGGGCCAGACTTGCCTCAAGGAAACTAATACATAAATTTGACACCAAGTCTAAGTACTCTTATAAGATATAATAGCAGAACTCGTTGACATCTTATTAGCAATGTTGATGACTGATTAGAAGTGCCTTGCTAGGTTGGGTGGTTGGGCTGGGCACGGGTGGAACTCGATATACAGCCACCTCCTCGTGGTGAGTTCTGGGTTATTCTGACCTTATATACTATATAAGTCAGAATAAGCAAAGAGCTGTATGGAAAATAATGGTTCTTTGAGCGCCTGGGGGGGGGCACCTCAAGATAATTAAAATTGTTCATTCTGTAAATTTTATTTGGTGATTGGACTTATAATGAACCTAATACAAGCTACCGCAAAGAAGGGATGGGTTTATTAAAAAATTTAAAAATATTGAAATCACCTAATTTTTTTCCAAAAAAACATAAATTCTATGCCCTGGGGGCACCTAAAAGACTTGTCCAAATGGTTTCAAACTTTGCATGCCTTCATTTAAGACCATTTGACACATTTTCCACATTACCCATTTGGTTTTTAAGAAAAAGTTGAAAAAACGGCCATTTTCGCTCCACCCTATTAATCATGTGCCTGTTTTTATATACTTTCAATAGCTTATTGTATTTCATTCAGAAATCTTTAACATTATCAACTACTTTTGTGAGTATGGAAAACTGATGAGTGGGTAGTTGGGAGGTAACGAAAATGGTTCACTGAGTAGGTAGGTAGTTAATCTAACAATTATTAAATTCCTTTTATGTCAATAACTGGGTGGATGAAACCAATTGGTTGCTCACCAGAGTTATTCTCCACACTAGTATTTATATACTGTGTGACAAGAGCGTGCTCGGTAATAGATATACATTACCGATCAACGAACCGAGGAAAAAACCAAGACGACGCTGGTGGAAAAAGCCCCGCTAAAAGGAGAACAAAGGAGAACGAAAACGAGGAACGGGGCGATAAGACGGAACGAGGGAAGGGAGAAGAACAGACAAGAAAATAAGATCCCCACCAGCAAGTACGCTCTTAATAAACAAACAAGACGGGAAAAGGGACTCTCTAATAACTAGCAGTAAGTGACTAATTGTGTTTTTAGCCCAGTTAGATCTTCTAACTTAGAAGACTCATTAAATTAAGCTGGGTCAGACAACTTAGGCCTACATTGTGGCCTAAGACCCGCATCAACTCATAGCTTAACAAAGGTGAAGGTAGATTGCCCTAACCTAGTTTGGTGAGGTATCCTACTGTGGACCTCAATTTATCTGCCCGCTCTGGACCATTTCCGGAATCTCTAGGCTGACCCCTACAGGGCTAGACTTAATCTACTCTATAGTTAGACTGGAGATATAAGGGGTGGGTTAATTGTGGACCAATTCATACAGAGCATTTTTCACATTGGTGGTCCGTGTGTGGGGAATTTACAAACCTTAACCTTACTTAACAAAAAAATTGCAGAATTAGGCTAAATGGTCTAGCCTAGCCTAAGCCTAAGCCTAACCTAATCAAGCCTAATTAGGTCTACAACCTAGGGCCTAACTAGGAAACATTTACATTTAAGGAGTCTCATTCTCTTATAAGCTTAGACCTGAGTGACACATAAGTACTGGGGGGGGGGGATTAAACCAAATTTAAACTTGACTGTTTTGTCTGTGCTCTCTTCTCTGGTAATTTCTTCTTGTCCTCTATTTCATTACGATCCCCATTTAAACAATTTTGACTTAAACATGGACAGTGCGGAATTGAAAAAGTTAAAAAAGAAAAGGGGGGCAAAGTTGGGAGCTGTTACAAAGGCCGTGAACACTTTTAACAATATTACACAACCAGGTAAGGAAGATTTAGAGTGTGTAATTCTTAAATTGGAAACTAAAAAGAAGGAAATAATAGCCATTGATGAGAGTATTTCAGAGTTAGTTGAATCCGAAATGGCTGAAGAACAATTGATAGACCTTTACGCTGATAATGATGATCAGGTAATTTCAATTGAACAGCAAATAAGGAGACTACGGTCTCGTTTGACTGACTTAACACCAAATAAACCTAATTCTGATTTTAATCAAAGTAGAGCTAACCTTCAACAAAATTTAAGTGGCATGCTAAGTCCTGAGTCACAAGAATTGAGAGCTCAGTTACCCATTTTGCTAGTACCAACATTTGAAGGGGACACGGTACAATTCACATCTTTCATTGACAAATTTGAGAGTTTAATAGGTAATAAACCTTATATTTCAACTGTTGATAAGTTTAGCTACTTAACTAGTTTCCTTAAAGGCCCAGCCTATAACCTGATAGCCTATTTACCAGCCGTAGGGAATTCATATGAAGTAGCTATTGATCTCTTAAAACGTAATTACATTAATAAAGATGAGATTGTATACGAATTATCTCAACAAATTTTTGATTTTGCACCCATAAAAGATAACCATAGTGATATGGAAAATTTTTATACAAAATTAGAAGCTATTATAGGACAACTGGTTAGCAATGAGATAGATATTAAAGCTTCAGCTTGGATTATACAAGGCATAGTTCTTAGGTGCCTTCCTTTGAGGATTAAAGATATTTTAGTTCTAAAGACGGGAGAAAATTATCCTAATCTTGAAGATATCAGAAAACACTTTCCCAATATCCTAACTAATTACAAATTGAGAAATATTCCAACACAAAATAAGACCCAGACTATGGATAAACCAAAGACTGTTCCCAGAGACCAACTAGCTACAGCCAAACAGACAAAACTTGATACTGTAGAATCAAATGTGACCAACTGTAATACACGAACACCTACATCACAGAACTTAATGTAACTGCTGCCTCAACTTACACACTACATTGCAAATTTTGTGCAAGTAATGAACACAGTAGTACTGGGTGTAACAAATATTCAGACTTTAACCAAAGAGCTAAAAGATGTGAACAGTTGAACCTATGTAAAAAGTGTACTGGCCAGGGACATTATAAGAAAGACTGTAAATCTAGGTTAAGATTCAAGTGTAAGTTTTGTAAAAGTTTACGACATGTCTCATCAATGTGTGATTCACCAAAGTGTCCAAACAATAGTACTCAAACTCAAAAGATACCTCCACCAAACAAAGGTAATCAAGAAAATGCCACTTTCATGGGACATTCTGTTTGCTCAAACAACGTAACAAGAAACACTGAGATTCTTTTACCAACTATTACTTTGGACTTAGTGAATAGTGAGGGTAGCACCACTCCAGTGAGATGTCTTATAGACTGTTGTTCTGAACAAACATTTGTTTGCAAAATGTAGTTAATAAATTGGGTTTGACACCAAACCCTAATGAACAAAAACTCAATATTGCATCCTTTGTTAAGGATAACTCGGACAAAAATAGCTACAAGACAATTGACCTGGAACTACATTTAGAAAATAAATTAGAGAAAATTGAAGCAGTTATTATTTCTAAAGTAGGACAAAACAACTGGTTATACCCAAACTAGAACAAACCATAAATCATTTAGGAAAACACTACAAAATAGCTGATAGACATATCACAAACAACACAGTAGCTAACATTGAAATGTTAATGGGGGCAGATTATATTAATCTTATTCATAAGGGCATAGTGAAGATAGGTAATGGTATAGCTATTCAGACTCCATCAGGGATAGCCCCTTTGGGTGACCTATCCAAATACAACCTAGACCTAAACCAAAATAGTTCATGACCAACAATACTATGTGCCTCAACTCAGTCCTACATAACACCTGTAAGAATAGCAACACTTTGAATAATATTATCTCAACTGAGAACATTAATTCATCATTATCAAATGAAACTTTGGATGAGGCAATTCAAACTTTATGGT
The DNA here is from genome assembly GCA_023014485.1 of Bathynomus jamesi. Taxonomy (NCBI): domain Eukaryota; kingdom Metazoa; phylum Arthropoda; class Malacostraca; order Isopoda; family Cirolanidae; genus Bathynomus; species Bathynomus jamesi. The sequence goes on along the minus strand of JAJOZX010008272.1, from coordinate 148,806 downwards.
TGCTAGAATCTGTGGGTATACATGACACAAATCAAACTTCAGAAGATCAGTTAATGGTAGAAAGATTTGAAGACACCATTCAGTGCAAAGACAAGAGTTATTTTATTGAGTTACCTTGGAAAATAAATTGTCCAACTTTAAGAGATAATCTCAAAGTAGCTAAAGGACATTTATATAAAGTAATGAAAAAACTCAAACAAGATAATAATATTAAAAAGTACAGTGATGTCTTCAAAGAACAGCTACAGAAAGGCTTCATTGAAGAAGTAACAAATAACCCTTTTAAAAAAGATGGTTGTCATTATTTAACCCACAGGGGGGTTTATCGACAAGATGCCCCAACAACAAAACTCAGAGTAGTATATAACTGTAGCCTCAAAGACAGTGATAAACACAGTTTGAATGATTGCCTAATTGAGGGTCCTAATCTCATTTCTGACCTTGTGAAGATCTTACTGAGGTTCAGGTTAGATAAATATGCCGTACAAAGTGACATTTCAAAGGCATTTTTGAGAATAAATCTTAAAAATGAATATGATAAGAACCAACTTAGGTTCTTATGGTTCAAGGATCCATTTGATTTGAATAAAGGGTTCATAACCTATAGATTTAATGTTGTGTTGTTTGGAGCAATTGCTCACCTAGCCTATTAGCATTGACAATTGGACATCATTTGAACCAGTTTAATAACTCTTTAACATTGAACTTCCTTAAGGAACATTTTACGTAGACAATCTAATATGCTCAACAACAACAAATCTGAATTATCTGAAGTCTATGAACACTCTCAAAACATTATGCAACAAGGTAACTTTGAACTTAGAGAGTGGATTTCAAATGATGAGGATTTAAACAAAAAGATTTTAAAGGATAATAATGGTCTTACTGAGCCATCAGACAGAGTTAAAACTTTAGGTATGAACTGGTATTTGGATGCAACTTCTAACAGTCATGATTCAATCTGTACTAAAGGTTTTAAACTTGATGAGGAAGCAAATACTAAAAGACAAACATTATCAGAGGCTTCCAAAATTTTTGATCCTATGGGTCTATTCCTGCCTTCAACAATAAAATCAAAGATTCTCCTCCAAGAAATTTGGAGGACAAATGTTGGGTGGGATGATCCAATAACAAATGAAGATCAAAAATCTTGGAAGAAGTTAGCTGCTGATTTAACAAAAGTGCAGAACATTAAAATTCAAAGGTGCTGTGGGTTTAGGGATAAGCCCCAGAGACTTCATGTATTTGCTGATGCAAGCACACAAGCTTATGGGTGCTGTGCGTACCTTGTAAGTCCTACAGAAAGTCATCTAATTTATGCAAAAGGGAAAGTTGCACCTCTCAAACCTACCCGAACCATACCTCAATTGGAACTATTGGCTGCTGCATTAGCCATTAAAACCATTTCAATGCTTAAGGATGCTTACCATGATGTGAACATAACTGATATCCACATCTGGCTTGACAGTCAGATTTGTCTTGCCTGGATACGGAATACGGAATGATAGCATTAATAGTAAGAATATCTTTGTAAGAAATAGGCTAAAAGAAATAGCTGAAGCTAATGAAAGCCTACAAGTAAACTTTCACTATGTTCCAACTAAACAAAATCCAGCAGACTTTCTGACCAGAGGTTTATCCTACAAGTTGTTGAAGTCAAACAAAACTTGGTTTATGGGACCTAAGTGGCTCTGTAATACAGACCAATGGCCTGTGGAACAAGTTAACTTGACATTAAATTTAATCTTTTCAAATGAAAAGGTTGAACCAATCACTAATTATGAACGTTATTCTGATTTCAGTAAACGTGTCAGGGTCACAGCCTACTGTTTGAGGTTTGCTCACAACTGTTTAACTACAATTAACAAACAGCTAAATAAAAACAATCATAATTATACAGAAGTTGCAACCAAATACTGGATAGGCCATGCACAACAAAAAGAGTACAATAAAGAGTTAGAATTCTTGACTAAGGGGAAACAAACAAAAGAACCTGTACCATCAGTAGTTGTGGATCTAAACTTGTTCAGAGATGAGGAAGGCCTTCTAAGGTGTAAAGGGAGATTAGACAAATCAAAACTGTCATACAAAAGCAAACATCCAATCCTTTTACCTAGATTTAGCTATTTGACAACATTAATCATCAGAAAAACACACAATGATGTATATCATATGGGGTACCACAGAGACTAACTACATTAAGAAAACTTATTGGATACCCAAGGGAAGGATCACTGTTAAAACAGTCCTGAGTGAGTGTGTCACATGTAGGCGTATTCATGCTAGGCCCTATAGGAAACCAAATCCTCCTGCTTTGCCAGAGGAGAGAGTTACTCTCAACAGACCCTTTGAGACTGTAGGCATTGACTATACAGGAGCATTGAATGTAGGGGTGGTTGACACTGAACAAAATATGTACATTGTACTGTTTACATATGCTGCCTCACGAGCTGTTTATCTGGATGTTATGGAGGACCTTACAGCAGAATCTTTTGTTGCTGTCTTTAAGAGATTCTGTGCACGACATTCAGTACCAAAGACAGTTTGGACTGACAATGCTACATATTTCAAGGCTGGTGAACAAGTCATCCACGACTTGTTAAGCGATGAACTCTCACAATTATATATAAAAAATTCAAACATAAAGTGGAAGTATATTCCGGTTGCCTCTCTTGGTATGGTTCTATCTGGGAGAGAAATATACAAACAGTAAAGAATTGCTTGAAGAAAGCAATTGGTAAAAAACAGATACACTTATTTGAATTGCTCACTCTCCTGGCTGAGATTGAGAACATCATTAACAATAGACCACTCACTTATGTGAGTGACAACATTAATGACCCGGAACCATTAACTCCAAATCATTGATTCGGGGAGAACAAGTTAGTCTCCTGCTGGACTACAATATAGACTCTTCAGAAGACCAAACTGGGCTCAACGACATGATGAGCTCCAGACTAAGTTACAACATTTAACTAGAGTTAAAGCTCATTTCATTAAACAGTGGAAAACTGAGTACTTGATTGGTCTAAGGGAGAGACATAAACAAATGACTAAGAAGGATTGGTCTGACACAATTAAGGTAGGGGACCTTGTTCTCATACATGACAGTACTCCAAGACAATACTGGCCTCTGGCTAGAGTTTCAGAACTCAGACCAGGGGCAGACGGGGTAACAAGAGTGGTCAAATTAAGGACTTCAACGGGTGACACAACAAGAGACATTTCTCTTTTGTACCCTTTAGAGTCTGGACCCAAAACAATGGACTTTGGAGAACCTTCTCCACTGACAGTAACAACTGGAGACACTGAACTTCTAGTAACTATTCCTTTGACAGTAGGAGTGGTAACGCATCCTACTACAACATTGACAGACACAAGACCTCAGCGACAAACAGCATTAAAGGCGCGACTATTTTTACAACAAAAAATAGATGCTGGGGAATTGTAATTTTATCTTCTAACTTTCACTTTTTCTTTTCTTATGGTAAAGACCATAGACAGTTTCATCCTATGGATGTATATTTTCTCTTCTAATTAAATGCTACACCTTCTCCATGAGAAGGTGAGGATAGGCACTGTTAATCAGATTAACAGGCATTTACAGTCAAATAGTTAGCTAGTCTACACTCAGACATAAAAATTGGTGACAATGACACCAAAATTTTTATCTCCCGGGGCCCCCAGTATATGGAAAACTGATGAGTGGGTAGTTGGGAGGTAACGAAAATGGTTCTCTGAGTAGGTAGGTAGTTAATCTAACAATTATTAAATTCCTTTTATGTCAATAACTGGGTGGATGAAACCAATTGGTTGCTCACCAGAGTTATTCTCCACACTAGTATTTATATACTGTGTGACAAGAGCGTGCTCGGTAATAGATATACATTACCGATCAACGAACCGAGGAAAAAACCAAGACGACGCTGGTGGAAAAAGCCCCGCTAAAAGGAGAACAAAGGAGAACGAAAACGAGGAACGGGGCGATAAGACGGAACGAGGGAAGGGAGAAGAACAGACAAAAAAATAAGATCCCCACCAGCAAGTACGCTCTTAATAAACAAACAAGACGGGAAAAGGGACTCTCTAATAACTAGCAGTAAGTGACTAATTGTGTTTTTAGCCCAGTTAGATCTTCTAACTTCTAACTTAGAAGACTCATTAAATTAAGCTGGGTCAGACAACTTAGGGCTACATTGTGGCCTAAGACCCAGCATCAACTCATAGCTTAACAAAGGTGAAGGTAGATTGCCCTAACCTAGTTTGGTGAGGAATCCTACTGTGGACCTCAATTTATCTGCCCGCTCTGGACCATTTCCGGAATCTCTAGGCTGACCCCTACAGGGCTAGACTTAATCTACTCTATAGTTAGACTGGAGATATAAGGGGTGGGTTAATTGTGGACCAATTCATACAGAGCATTTTTCACAGTGAGCAATGGTGGGAATAGAAGCTTTTTGCCAGTGTGTTTCAAAGGCAACTGCTCCAGGCTCACAAATGTGTGTCAAAGATTGTTCCTTCCCACCTCCAGATGTCATTTCGGGTCGAAGCCATGTGTAGTGTAGCATTACAGCTCCTCGTGTTGGCAAAGTATTGCTTTTGAATTCACTGATTGAACCTAAAAACACAGGACAAGCAATTTTTCCGTTAGTTTTAACCTTTGTATCCATTATACTTGGACAATATTAAAAACTTTGCTAGAAAAAGACAAAGTTCAATAATGCATGGTCAGTTACAGAAGTGTGTGGTACATGCTCACACAACTAAAGCTCAAATGACACTAATGAATGATTCGTGTCTAATGTTTATTGACTGAGTTGGCAATCACAGCGGCCTGTTGCCAGATGTACGATAAGGAAATCGGTAAATCGTATAATACTGAGACCTCTTGCGGGATCTGAAAACATGTTTGAAATGCAGAAATATTTTATGTATTATATGTTGGGTACAATAGGCAATACAATCGGCTATTTTTAAACATCGCCGAAAAAATCAGTTTTTTTTTCACTCCACCCTTATATATACGTATATATATATTTTTTATTTTATTTATTTTCAATTCACGCACTACAACTCAAATCTTTGAAGAGGCAATGAACAGTGAAGACAAGGTTTATTTCCCATGAAGTTATACTTTTTCTGAAAGCTCTAGTGCTACGCTATATCAATTTATCTATAAAAACATTCTTTTACATATATTTTATTTTTCTGCCTTAAAACGTTATTGTTAGACCCAAAAAATATTAACCTTAAATACAGGTGTTTCACAAAACTGATTAATATGAGTTAAACAAAACTAAGTTAGAGTACAATAATTCAGGTATTTTGAAACTCCAAGCATTTATAAACTGTTGAACAAAATGAATGTCATATTAAAATGTTGAATCACCATATTTAAAGTACTGTGCCTACATGGGTTTAATAATGGAGACCTGTTCGCATGCCAGCCAAAAGGTTTGTCGTTCAGTTATGGAAAACAGGTAAATGTTGGCATGATTACAATACATATATAATGTTGCACTTGAAAATAAAGTTTGAGTTTTTAAATGTGTGAAAGGACCGATATTGAGATTGGAAGAACGTCAATTTTGTAAAACAAAAATTAAGTTACTATACGTATATCTGTACAAACACAAAATTAACTAAATCAATTAAACCAACTAAATTTTAACAATGCTTATCTTTATGAAGCAAACTACTAAATAACTCTAAAGCAGAATCATTACTTAAAATTGGAATCTTTCCATTAAAAGTCTCAACTTTTTTAAATTACAAAACTGCATGTAAGTCAGTGTATACTGTATTCGGTGACTCCCGCAATATCACTTCAATGCGTTATTAAGAGTTTACCCCATACTGGGGAATAACTCGCGTTGTAACAGCATATATGAAACGCACTAATAAATTATTAATGCACAATGCTATAATACGACTATTCATCTAGCTCATCCAGCGGTGGTTTGTGATGGGTTTGTTCATTCATGCAGTCCTCAGTAGCCTTGTAGACGTATTCTCTCTGTGCATGTCATATCATTCGTTGCACAACTGCAGTTCTTACTACATTGTCTGCGTCCACGGCATGAGCACAGAAGCTCGCCTAATACTTCTGCAATTGTTGGTCCATCAAATAACTTCAACTTTAATTCATCACCCTCTCTTTGCCACCCACTTCCATCAGGTAAAGACATATCTGGTTTAGCAACGTGAGCCAACATCCAAATGCGGGTCTGAAATGATTCCATCTTAGTGTTGAAGAAAGCTAGGTTCTGATGGAGGTAGTTTGTGTAATGGTACATTTGTCAGCAAGACGGACTCTCGGGAGATTCAAGTCATTGTTCTTTATATTCATCAGCTTTCCTCCATGTCGTGAGACTAAGCCATGTGGTATGTATATGCGACCTTGGATTCTTTTAAGTTCATCTTTTCCTAGGGGCAGTTAAAAAACTTTGACGATCATAGCTTATGGCAAAACCATGGACATGGAGAGTGTCTGTTATATCTCGTTTTCCATGATCATGATGGGAGTCCTAGATGAAGGGGGGTTATAATATTGCTGTCACTGCTATGAATAACTTTCTGCAAGAGCTAAGACTATACGTTGTAATTTTTCTGCTGGCCGGTAATTTGAATCGCGCGATTCAAATGCCTGTTTCAGTAGCCAGAGAAACGTCTTCTGTAAAAGTTCTGGAACAAATTCTTCAGATGTTTTCTGGCCGATTTCAGCAGCTGTGTAGTACTCGTTTGGCTTTTCAGTTTGTACTATTTCTTGTCTAAGCATATCAATGGCAGAATGAAGTAAGCTTTCTGAATTCACTGGAACATTTGATTGTTCTTCAGCAGAACCAAGTGTCATCTCATTAGAGCTGACATCTTCCTTCAGTTGAGCAAAGGCTCTGACAGCATCTCCTAAGTTGTTGTTGTTGTTTAGCCGATCATCCCACCCTGATCGAGCAAGCCGGTGGCACGCAGTAACCGATCGCCCTCTCCGGAGTGGACCAGAGGTTCAGCGCACTAGTAATGTGTTGTGTTCGTTGTTGTGCTAGAACGGTACAGTCTGTCATAATATGTTCAATTGTTTGTGGTGTGTCCTGGCACAGGTGGCAGGTGTCGTATGTCGAGTTGTCTAGTCTGTGTTTACATGTCTGTAAGTTGGGGTGATGTCCACATCGGAATCGTGCTAAGTTAACTCGATCGATCTGCTCAGGCTGTCTCTGACCTGTAATGGGTGGCGGCTTCGCACCTAGGACCGCATTCGGACCGAGTCGTGTCAGTGCTTTGTGGGTTAGGTGTGTGTGTGTTTTCTGTACTGTGTGATGTCTGTGGGGCGTGGTATGGAATGGAGTATTTGGTTATAATGCTCTCTGGTGTTACCTTAATGGTGAGGTGTCGGTGCATGATTGTACATGTAGTGGCAAGGGTGTTGTGGGTTAGTTGTCGCTGCTGCCATGAGTTGTGTTCTCATGTCCAAATGTTGCCTAACTTTCAGTATTTTTGTTTGTGTGCAGGTGTTCTATTGGTTTGTTTGAGTGCATCCTGTGATACGAAGTGCGTTGTTTTTTATTGTCTGTAAAGGTGTTTGTGTGTGAGATAATGGGTGCCCAGCATGGGCTAGCATAGTCCATAACTGAGCGAATATATTGTTTGTATATGAGTGATGTTTCCTGCTGGTGTCCAAAGTTTGTGCCTGTTAGTACCCTAAGCGTGTTTAGTCTTGACGTACATTTGTTTTTAATGTCCTGAATGTGGTTTGCAAAAGATAATTTGTATGTGACCCAAAGTATTTTGGTTCTGTGAGTGTGTGGAATGTTGGTGGTGGTTAGTGGAAGCTGTGGAGTTACCTGGTGGTCTTTTGTGTTGCTTGTAAGCAAGGTGATGGTTGATTTTGTGGGCGCTACATTGAGTCTATTGTGTGTGAGCCAGTAGGGTGTCAATTTTGTCAACATTTTTCAAATCAATTTTGGTAGTGAAAATATAGTCTTTTCATGTCAAAACTTGAAATTGGCCAACCATATTAAATTAAATAACCCTTACCTACATCAATTTTACCTTAAAGTTTCAGAAATTGACTTGCTAAATAATAGGACATAAATTAACTATTCATCTGTCACAGAATTATCCCACTGATCGCATATGGAGTGTTTTCAAGGTCATATAGTTGTTGTACAAGTCAGAACATGAAGAGAACTGTCCCTCACTCTCAGTCCTCAGTTGCCTCTTAGATGTCATAGATGGTGGTTTGCTGTTATTGCTCTTGTACCTACTTCAGTTATTCTACTAGACGAATACTAGTTTAACTGTAAGTATGGATTATTGATTATTACAATTATTTATCATCATATTCTTCTGTCTAATGTTGTAATCCCATGAAATATTTTTTTATTGAATTTTAGAACATCGAATGACTAAACTTTGAAACATCGTAATTGATATAAAATACTTAAATGTTTTTCTTTTCAGATATTCCTAAGATGCCAAAATTGAAGAAAAGAGGTCAGTCGTCATGCCACTTGAGCCTGTTTGTCGGTACAGGCAAGGAGCTTCCCGTATCAGAACTACCAACAGTGCGAGACATGCTGAGACTAGGGTTACTCCTTCGTGAACAAAATACAAAGGATAGAAGGAACTACACAGAGAAAGAGCTCATAAGGGACATGATTCCCCCTCTTCTGCATCAGTGCAAAAAAGCTAATGTGTTATTCAAACCACCTGTACTCAATCAGTATAGAACTATTGAGCTAAAATTAACAAAGCTGTGGCACAAAGCAGTTGAGACATCACTTGGTAAAGGAAAACTAGCAAAGAAAAATAAATTTCTGCACACACTTGATACTCTTCTTTGACATTTTTAACTGCCAGTGTCCCATAAAGTTGTTCTGAAGCCAATTGTTCTCCCTCATGCAGAAGAAAACCTCACCCTCACATTGATTGTCGCTGTCCTCGTGAGAAGAAGATCCCTGTTTTGGAGCTGGCTTTCATAAAGGCGCAGAGGAGAAAGGCAGGAGGCCAAGGAAGTATGCAGATTGGTTCGGCAGATTATTCAGAAACCAAAAAACATTGTTTTTGCTAAAAAGAGAGAATCCGAGAGAGGGAAGAAAGGAAGAAAAAGAGGAGTGAAGAAGCCACCCAAAGAGATGAAGAACTCTATCAAGAGGTTTCTCACTTCTTTGAAAGCTCTTCAGATGAACAGAAAGAAGCAACATCAGATGATAGCTCCAAAATGCCATCTGAACCTTCGCCGAAGAGAATGAAATACAACACTAAAGAAATCTCAAACATTGCCCTTGCCAGTATTCGCCACCATACGGGGCTACGAGAGACTGCAGAGATTGCCACTGCCGCTTGGATAGATGCAGGCCTCATCAGCCGAGAGGATACATCCTTAGTGATAGATCATAATAAGATAAGAAGAGCACAAGAAAAAATAATGAAGGAAATATCTGATCAGCATGAAAAAGATTTGAAGGAGGAAGGTGTCTCTTGCCTTTTATTTGATGGAAGAAATGACACAAGTTCTCCTAGAGGTAGAGGGAATGGACAAAGTTTCCCAGTCTCAACAAAACACTACTCTGTGTGTTCCGAACCTGGTGGCCGTTATTTGTTTCACTTTGTTCCTGAAGCAGAAGTAGAAGGCAAGAAACATGCAGAGGCAATTGCTGATCAAATAATATGTTGGCTTCAAGAAAGAAAACTTGACAGTTCACTGCAGGCCGTTGGTGGAGACTCAACTGCGGTGAACACTGGATGGCAGGGCGGTGTTATGACGCATTTAGAGAAACTTGGAAGAAGGCTTGTTTGGATTGTATGTGATTTGCACACAGGGGAACTACCTCTTCGTCGTCTCATCCAGGAACTTGATGGTCCTACAAAGAGCAACAAGAAGTGGTCAGGCCCCCTTGGCAACATGCTAGATGAAGCAACGGAATTAGAAATAAATACAAAATTTCCAAAGGTCGAAGTAGGCCCTCCCCTTCCAGTGTTGTCTGAAGAAGTTATCAAAGACCTCAGCACGGATCAATCGTACGCTTATCGTATTGTTCAAGCAATCAGATCAGGAGAGTTGCCTCAAAATCTGGCTCTCTTGGAGATTGGACCCGTAAGTCAGTCGTTGGTCAACTACAGCGATTCGTTTCTGCAGGAGTTGGGTTTCTAAACATGCACTGAAGGGCAAAATGCTACAGAATTTGATGTTGATTGTTGAATTTATTATTGGGTTTTATCTTCCTCACTGGTTCAATGTAAAACTTAATCCAATGTGGATGGAGGGGCCCAACCACATCGTTTCAATTACAGCTACTGAGAACCCAAAGGAAAGTAGTGGTGGACATTGTGTTATCTGCGGTGAGAAGGTCCGCTTGGTATGCTAGGCCAGAGGCAGTTTTGCAAGCAATACTCTGCAGCCAATGTACCAAAGAACTGAGGCTATGGAAATCATTCTAAAGCTTAGAGGAACATCACTAGATGATGACCAGCTGGGAGACTGCTCCGTTCAGACAAGGAAGGTACCTCAGATAAACGTCAATGCCACGAAATTGTCAGAATTAGTTAACTTGAGTTCGGAAGTTTTCGAGCCACCTTGATAACATGTATAACAAACAAAGATTTAACACAACTTAGAGGCCCCGATGCAAGTGCCAAAGTGGCCTTCTCTCTCACAGTGTGGAGTGATATGTGAAAATGGTCACAGAAGCAGCTAGTGAAGTTTACAGTCACGAGGGGCGAGAAGGCTACATCAAAGCGCAAGTAGCAAGCCGAATGCTGATATCAAGGAACCGCAGCAAAAAGGACATGACTGCATTGGTTACTTTCAAATAAAGACACTGAATGATATGTTATTGCCACTTTAAATGTTGATAGGATGTTTGCGCACATTTATTTTACGAATTTATGGAAAAATGGAATTTTTGAATTAAAATTTATGTAGGTAGGAGTTATATTTTATTGTTTTTGAAGCAAGGATATTATTTTGTATGCCAAATGATTACATTAAATTGCTACTAAATCACATGATTTTCAATTTAGTCATTTCACCCCCAAAATTGACACACCCTAGTGAGCCAGTCTTGTATACTGTTTATGTATGTTTGTAGGTTATTTGTAGCGGTGTCGATGTTGTGGGTGGATGTTAGAATGTCATACGCATATGCTAAGGTAAGCTTGTTATCTATGGGTGTTGGAATGTCATGCATGTATAAGTTGAACAGTGTTGGTGAGACAACAGAGCCTTGAGGGACCCCGTTCGGAAAAAGCTTGTTTTTGGATGACTTGCCATTAAATGTGACATGTGAGTATCTTCCTGAAAGGTAGTTGCTCAGCCACCTTTTGGTGTTGTTGTGCATGTTTGTATTCAGTATTTTGTTTGAGAGGGAAGCGTGGGATAGCATCAGATGTTTTACTAATGTGAAGTTGACACTGCTACTGACAACAGCTTGACTTGGACTGTCCTCGCTGCGCTTGAATAACAATGTTTTCCCTTCTCATGTTATGCTTCATGAGATGCCGCTGAAGTGTTTCTGCACGGTATACTTTGGTATCAATGTGGTCAGGTAACAGCTGTTGGAATGTGTCTAGCAGGGTTTTCAACTTGTTAATCTACAACAAGGAAAAGCTTACATCTATTTCTCATACTAGTGCCATAAATGCCTTCTCGTATATGTTCTCTCCTACTTCCATTTTCCTTGAAGCACTGATGTTATGCTTTCTTGTATTGCTTGCCATGCAGGATTTGTGGTAAACAGCATCAACTGCAATGTCCTTCCGAGCTTGTGCTGCTTGATAGAGATTACTCTGACACGTAGTTGTATGTATGTTGTTCCTCTTTCGCGCGTTGCATATTAAACGCGCTGAAAAATCTGTAAGCTTGGATGTTTGAGCTCGTGTGCGAACACTTTGTTCTTCAGTACCATGTGATGCAGAATCATGCGTGCTACATTTTGAACTAACATGAGAAATGTTTTTCTTGTAAATGATTGATAACAGTTACGATGATAAGTATGTAACAGACATACTGTAATTTTGTAAGGTCATCAAACTCAGTCAAGTTTTTGTAAAAGGTCATCCTGCCTTAACAATGCTGTTGACTATGATGTGTGCGCGATTCTGCTGAAATATAACTCATTTCTCCCAATTTGTTGACAGCCTCTTTTTCGCCTGTACAAATTTTAATGAACTTGTCATATTTGTCTTATTCTAATATTGTGATAATAGGAGGAGGAATTAAATTTAAAGCTGGACCTAACCTATAACAATACATGATTGTATTAAGTTTTACAATGCGATACACAATTGAATTATCTAGATAGCAAACACACAATAAACAGTATAGGTTGGTTAATTAATAGTATTTCAGTTCGAAACTAAAACAAATCATCTGGATAAAGTTTCGGGTATTTTCTAGGCGTTTGTTTATATTGGCGTTTCCATGGCAACCGTACATCAAAAACTGAGGACAACACTTGAAAAATGTGTTCACTGAACACTAAGGACTAATAAACATATTACAACTTTTTATACAAGGGGGGAATTAATATTGTTTAAATCGGGGTCTGGCCGCTCGCCTAATTGGGAACCATAAGTTAGTAAGCATATAAATTTCACGTCGGCCTTAGATGAATTTAGAAAAACAACGCCGTGACTTTTGGCACGAAGCTTCTACACATTCGTACTTGTAATATTGTTTAACTAGTAAGGAATGAGAGTGTCACGTGATGCTCTACCTCCTACTTCGTCCAATTCGTTTTAGTTTTTAAGTAGTATTTCATATATATAATTAAATCATTTAATCTTGTCAAATAATTCACGTAAGTTAATGAAATAATATAAAACAGGAATTTCTAAAACTCATAAAATAGTGTGTGCAAAAGTTCTCTAAGTTCCAGGTTTATAAGAGATGGACGAAGGCTTGTTTCCCCAATGCAAAATTATAATCGGAAGTACATAGAGCGCAGCGCAAATGGAGAAGCAAGTAGGCAGTCGAGAAAGAGAGGCCATTAGTTAGAGGGAGAAGAGTGGAGCGTATTAACCAAACAGACTGGCGCTGCATGGAAATTTCGTTAACTAAAGTTCACTCTCAGTCAATTAAGATATATATATATATATTATATATATATATATATATATATATATATTATATATAAGCAGTATGTTTTATACTAGGGGCACTCAATATATTTGCCCCACCCTTTTTTCTTAGCTAAATAATAGGCCATGGGGCTGAAATATCTTTTGGCCGTAAGTTTGAACTTTCTGCGTTTCACAACCGGATTTTTCCAGTTTGAACTTCCCCCTCCTTGTATAAAACCGCTTTTGGATATTAACTGTTTCAGATTTTTATGAAAACGTGACATGCACAGTTTTTCACGCTGATTTCAAAATTATAAACCATTTCATTGAGAAATATATAACCAAAAAGTTATAATGTGCAGAAACTAGCAAATGTTTGAAAGAGCGTAGGCTATAGAAATTTTAAATAATACGCTGATTCTAAAAATAAGTTTTTTCGAAATGAAAGTAAATTATTATAGAATACTACAAGAAGTACTAGAACGATGTAATCACTGCAAGCATAGGCTAGGCTATTTTTTAAACGGTGGTGTTGCGCATCTATTTTGTTCTTCCGCTGCAAGCATAGACTATAGTTCAACATCTTTTTACTTTCCAATGACTGACAAATTTAATTTATAGAATTATATAGGAAGACTGAGACAAAAGGAAATGCAGTAAATTTTTTACAAGAATATAACTTACTACCGAAAGAAAAACAGTGTCCTAGAAAACATCAAATGCTAATAAGAAATGTTTGTTTAGCCGATCAGCCCACCCTGATCGAGCAAGCCGGCGACACGCAGGTAACCGATCGCCCTCTCCGGAGTGGACCAGAGGTTCAGCGCACTAGTGATGTGTTGTGTTCGTTGTTGTGCTAGAGCGGTACAGTCTGTCATAATGTGTTCAATTGTTTGTGGTTGTGTCCTGGCACAGGTGGCAGGTGTCGTCTATGGAGTTGTCTAGTCTGTGTTTATATGTCCGTAAGTTGGGGTGATGTCCACATCGGAATCGTGCTAAGTTAACTTTATCTGCTCAGGCTGATCTCTGACCTGTTAATGGGTGGCGGCTTCGCACCTAGGACCGCATTCGGACCGAGTCGTGTCAGTGCTTTGTGGGTTAGGTGTGTGTGTATGTGTTTTCTGTACTGTGTGATGTCTGTGGGGTGTGGTATGGAATGGAGTATTTGGTTATAATGTCTTCTGGTGTTACCTTAATGGTGCGAGGTGTTGGTGCATGATTGTACATGTAGTGGCAAGGGTGTTGTGGGTTAGTTGTCGCTGCTGCCATGAATTGTTCCCCTCATGTCTAAATGTTCCCTAACTTTCAGTATTTTTGTTTGTGTGCAGGTGTTCTATTGGTTGTTGAGTGCATCCTGTAATGATACGAAGTGCGTTGTTTTGTATTGTCTGTAAGGTGTTTATGTGTGTGTTTGAGATAATGGGTGCCCAGCATGGGCTAGCATAGTCCATAACTGAGCGAATATATTGTTGTATATGAGTGATGTTGTTTCCTGCTGGTGTCCAAAGTTTGTGCCTGTTAGTACCCTAAGCGTGTTAAGTCTTGACGTACATTTGTTTTTAATGTCCTGAATGTGGTTTGCAAAAGATGATAATGTGTTGTATGTGACCCAAGTATTTTGGCCTGAGTGTGTGGAATGTTGATGTTTAGTGTAAGCTGTGGAATTACCTGGTGTTCTTTTGTGTTGCTTGTAAGCAAGGTGATGGTTGATTTTGTGGGCGCTACTTTGAGTCTATTGTGTGTGAGCCAGTCTTGTATACTGTTTATGTATGTTTGTAGGTTATTGTAGCGGTGTCGATGTTGTGGGTGGATGTTAGTGATGTCATCTGCATATGATGATAAGGTAAGCTTGTTATCTATGGGTGTTGGAATGTCATGCATGTATAAGTTGAAGAGTGTTGGTGAGAGAACAGAGCCTTGAGGGACCCCGTTCGGAAAAGCTTGTTTTTGGATGACTTGCCATTAAATGTGACATGTGAGTATCTTCCTGAGAGATAGTTGCTCAGCCACCTTTTGGTGTTATTGTGCATGTTTGTGTTTATTTTGTTTTGAGAGGGAAGCGTGGGATAGCATCAAATGCTTTACTAATGTCTATTGTTAATAGTGTACGTTGAGCTGGTCGTCTGGAGTTGATGCCATCCATGATGTGCTGCGTGAGGTTAGTGAGTAATGTCGTGTTGAGTGGTGAGGTCTGAATCCATGTTGAGTAGGCGATAGTGGAATGTGTGGGTTGGGATTTGTAAGATTAGTCTGTTACTTTGGAAGTGCATAGTAAAGTAATGGGTCTATAGGAAGCTGGTTCTGTTGGATTTTTGTTGGTTTGAGTAGTGTAATAATTTTACCTTGTTTCCATATGTCAGGAATAATAGTGTTGGTATGAATGTGCTGATATTTGTGAGAGCTAGTATTCCTTGTGGGCCCAAGTGTTTAAGTGTATGTTAGATATGTTGTCTGGTCCAGAGCCTTCGACTCAATGTTTTTGATGATCTTGGTGGTCTGGTCTGTATTGAAGGGTGTAATGGTCGTGTCGAGTCTGTAGGTTTTTTGTGTCTGGCTGTTTGTCTGCGTGTTTCTGGTTGTTGTCTCTGTTTAAGTGACTTATCTTTGCGTAGTGATTAACTAGAATGTTAGCTTGTGTGTATGTTGGGATATTATTTTGGCTGCGACAGATAGCCGCGTGTGAGTGTGAATGCCGCTGTTAGAGTGGGTAATGCTGTTTATAGTCTTGTATAGCCTGGATGTATCTGTGGAGTGGTTTAGTGTTGTATGAATTCCCTGAATGTTTTTGTTTTTCTTTGAGTTTGTTTATTTCTGTGTTGAGCTGTTGTATCTGCTGTTTTATGGCTTCTGTGTGTGGTGTTTGGGTTATATTTGAGGTTGTACGTTGCCTTATGAGGTGGGCTATTTCTCTAGTGTAATTTGGGTTGTATTTCCTAATGTTGCCTTGGGTATGTATTTGTTTGCATTATTACACTGGGGAACAAATTTCAACTTTTTGTCTATTGAATTAGATTTGACAGTTAGTTCTAGGTAATTTGGGTGCGCTGAGCACGAATTTTACTCGGTTTTGCTCTATCAGGTCCTGATTTTGCTCTCACCCCTCCTCTTTCGTCGTATTCATAAAAAGGTTTTTTTCTCAATACTCGCTAAGTCTTTTTGCAGTTACACATTATGCAACTAGGTTTTTATCTAGGTATTTGTACCTATTGTTATGGTATTGTTGTATTATGTATATTTTTATATGTAACACCCTAAAAATATTTTTAATTTTGTCATTTTTAACCCATTTTAATATTAGTAAATTAAGCTAAAAATATCATAGAATCTAAAATTTTCTCGAGCGTCCCTGTTCTCTGTAGAGTATTCTAGAGGGACAACTAAAATATATAAAAGCGACTCGTTTCCAGAGTTAATCAGTCAATTCAATCAGTCAGTCAGTCAGTCAGTCAGTGAGTTAGTTAATTAAGTTTGGGCATTAACATAATTTTGAATTGGCATATGATTTAGTGAGTAATTTTGTCATCGTGATTTAATATAGTTGATTTAATTAGACGTAATTTATATGTACCTACTCATCCGTGTTTCTAGTTTAATTTCATAGATTGTAAGTACCTATTTCATAATAAGTACCTATTTAAACTAATTTTTGTGTTTATATTTCAGATTTTCTTAAATTTATATGAATTAAGGGCTTTAAATACCTTTACAAATTGGCAGAAACAATCAAGCAATATGTCATCAAGCACTAGAAAGTTCAAATGCAAAAACAACCCTGATTCCTTCTGTTATATATGTGGAAATTTACACTTCCACATCAACGAGCAAATATAACTGACTTCGTAAAAAGAGCTTACTTAGCTTATTTTGGCATAAAACTGGGGGACCAAGATAAATCGTGGGCTCCACATAAAGCCTGCACTATATGCATTGAAAGACTGCGACATTGGACGAAGGGTTCGGATTCAAAAATACCTTTTGGAGTTCCGATGGTAAGTTTATGATTTCATAAAACTACGTAATTTAATCACTAGTATACTGTAACTTACCTAAATGTAATTGTAACTTAGGTACATAAACAAAAATTTACAGAAAATGTTTATAAGAATCTCAAATATTGCATAAGGTTGAAACACATAGAAATGTTAAATGTTTGGGTGATAACTTTTGCTAAAATTCATAAAAACAAGTCTCTCGTCGCTTTTGTTAACGCTTTACAATTTTTTTTCCATATCAGGTGTGGCGAGAGCCTACTAACCACGAGACCGATTGCTACCTTTGCTTTGTCAAGACTTCGGGCTTCACTAAGAAAAATAAACATTGTATCGAGTACCCAAATTTCGACACCGCGATACGACCTGTGCTACATTCAAATGAGATCCCCATTCCAAAATTTAAGGGTCTGCCACTCAAGAATTAGTTGAAGATGTTCCTGAAAATATTGTTATGCACTTTGAGGAGTCAGACACCGATTTTGACCCCAGCGTATTTGAAAGTCAAAACGATCCGCAAAAGTTTAACCAGCGAGTTGAATGATCTTGTAAGGGATCTAAATTTGCCAAAAAAGGCTGCGGAAATTTTAGCTTCAAGACTTAAAGAGAAAAACTTGCTTACTTCAAACACATACATTTCATTTTACAGAAAAAGAGAAGAAGAACTTGTTAAATATTTTAGAACAGAGGATAGTTTAGTATATTGCTGCGACATAGTTGGTTTGTTAAAGAAGATGGGGGTTGAGTCTTACGATGCAAATGATTGGCGCTTGTTTTTAGACAGTTCGAAAAGAAGTCTTAAGTGTGTGTTGTTGCATAATGGCAATCTATACGGCTCGATACCGATTGGGCACTCAACAAAATTAAAAGAAAAGTATGAACATATAGAAAAGGTTTTAAATCTTATCAAATATAGGGAGCACGAGTAGATCATGTGTTGACTTAAAAATGGTTAATTTTCTGCTAGGACAACAAGGAGGGTATACTAAATATCCCTGCTTCCTTTGCTTATGGGACAGCAGAGCCAAGGAAGAACATTATTTCAAACAAATCTGGCCAGCACGAACATCACTTACTGTCGGAGAAAAAACACGTAATTAATCCACCTTTAGTGAGCAGAGATAAAATCATATTTCCTCCTCTGCATATAAAACTAGGCCTCATTAAACAATATATAAAAGCTTTAGATACGAACGGCGAGTGTTTCAAATACATAACTTCAAAATTTCCAAGTTGAAGTTATGAAAAAATCAAGGCGGGAATTTTCGACGGTCCACAAATAAGAACAATGATTAAAGACAGCAATTTTCCTAATGTCATGAATGAACGCGAAAAAAATGGCTGGTTCTCATTCGTGGACTTGATAGAAAACTTTTTAGGCAATTATAGGGCAGATAACTACGAAGAAATCGTAAAAAAACTTTTAAGGACTACAAAGAGTTAGGTTGCAATATGAGCATAAAAATGCATTTTTTGAATAGCCATCTTGACCAATTTCCAAGTAATTTAGGTGATGTAAGTGACGAACAAGGGGAGAGATTCCACCAAGATATCAAAATTATGGAGGAACGGTACCAAGGCCGCTGGGATTCCCACATGATGGCTGATTACTGCTGGTGCTTGAAAAGAGACCTGCCATCAACAAGCAAATACGCTAGAAAGTCTTACAAAAGAAAATTTTTGCCACAGTGAAAGCTTCATATCTGTTTGTTTTTTTTATTTAAGTCATTTCTATCGTTATAATGTAATTTTACTGTAGTTTGAACTGCTTGTATTCATGAAACTTGAAAAAAAAATTTAACACATGACTTAATTTTTAGTCCTAATTTGAAAAATCTGGAAAATGGCACATAGGCTGTCGACAAGAATCAGGACCTGATAGAGCCAAACCGAGTTGAAATTCGTATTCAGCGCACCCAAATTACCTAGAATCAAGTGTCAGATATCATTCAATAAAATACGTGTTGCCCAGTGAATTATTGATGATCTGATTAAATGTCTTGAGTGTTGTATTGATGTTTATGATGGGTTTGCTGTTTAATGTGGTGAATTGTTCCTCAGTCTGTATTTTGTAATTTCTGTAAGTGTGCCTAAGGCTGTTCGGGGCAGAGTGTAGAATGTGTTGTAATGATGGGCAGGTGGTCTGATGACAGCTGTTTTTCTGTTCTCCATTTTGTATGTGTTGCTAGTGAGGGGGAACAGAACGTTGTCTGGGGAGGAGTTTGAGTATCCTGCTTGATGTGGTATGTGTATGTTCTTTTTTATTGTTAAGAATGAAGAGGCTGTTTAGTTGTGTGGCTATGTTGGCGCCTCTGGTGGTGTTTTGGTTGTGCAGGTACCAACTAATGTTTTTGGCGTTGAAGTCTCCTAAGATGACATTAGTGAGAGAGGCCAGATTGTGTAACTGGATTGTAATTGGCTGGCACCTGAGGTGAACTACTATCTGGTGGGATGTAAATGTTGATTAGTGTGGTGGTGTGTTTTGCGCGTGTTTTAATGTTAACTGCCTGTATTTCTATCGTGTTATCTGCTTGGATTGTATTTGTAATGTTTTGGGTGGCATCAGTGTAGCTAATGCTTTTACGTATGTAAGTGATGAGTCCAATTCAGTTACCCCCAGTACGATCTTGACGGATCGCCGTGAAGTCAGGGATGGCGAGTGTTTTGTGTGTGCGTTTGTTTTTTCTTGTATAAGTGCTATGTGAATGTTTTGTTTGTGTACGAATTCCCTAAGCTGCATGATTTTGTTTGAGGCCATCTACGTTGTACTGTAATATGTTAATATACTTCTGTATGTGTCTCATGATGCTGTTGTGTGTGTCTGTGTAGGGTGACATGTGTAAGTTGTAGTGGGGCCTGGATTAGTCTTAATGTCGCCAGAGAGTAAGAATAGTTCGGGGAGCACGCAATTGCTCCCTATAATTGAAAAAATAGCACGCTGAGAATATCCGGCCCCGGGATCCGATCGGCACTCTTACCGTGTCACGCAACAGGCCGTCGAGTGCCAGTCTGGCCAACCGTAGACAGCCCGCTGCACCGAGATTTGAGGAAGTTTGGCCACCAGCGCGTTGATGTTTTGGTTTGACGTCGCCTCTTCTTCGCGTTGACGTGTCCCGCGCTGGAGGATGCAGCCACTGTTAAAAGCTTCCTCGTCAGCTGCTAACACCTTTTTCACGTTGTTCTAAGCTACCTGTTCAGAGGTTTTTTATAAACAAATCTCAGTTTTCTGCTCAAAACGGCTCTCTCTAATTTTAAAATTGATTAGTCAAGGAAGGAAGATGTTGACTTCTATTTTGCAGCAACAGTTGATGATATTTGTTACTTTACTGATTAATGAAACTGATTAGGCTCTTCAAGTTATAAAAAATTTCTTTCGTAATAATTGATAAATACGAAACACAGAACGTATATGCAAGCAGGATGATGCTTAGACTACTCAAGTTGATGAAATTTTCTTTCTCATATATTGTATCGACGTAATACTGTAAATATATTTAAAGTTTCTGCATAAATAACTTGTTTCACAGAAAAAACAGACTTCCCTCAATCTTCTATCACATGCAAACAGTCCAAACCTGTGTGTACGGTAACACGTGGGTAAATGTAAATGAAACTTCCGTATGGAGATGCCAAAAGAAAGGATGTAATATAACAACGTCAGTTCGTAAAGGAACTTGGTTTGAAGATATGAAATTGCCATTGAGCAAGATTTATATTTATTGCTGGTCAAATGAATATACAGCAACAAAGTTTTGTGCAGAGGAACTGAAAATGACCAAGAATACAGTAATAGACTACAATAACTACATGAGGGAGGTGAGTTACATTAATGTCCTACAGCCTAGCCTAGCCTAGTCTAGCCTAGCCTAACCTAAATAGCAACCTAAACTAACATAACCTATTATAATTTCAGGTTTGTGCAGCATCAATTTTAAAAAATCCTGTAAGAATTGGAGGCCTCGGAACAACTGTAGAAATTGACGAGACAATGTTTTCAAGAAGGAAATATGAGCGTGATAGACTGCTTCCTGAACAGTGGGTGTTTGGAGGTATTTGTAGGGAAACAGATGAATGTTTCATGTATGCTGTCCCTCAACGTAACCCGGAAACTTTAATGTCCTGCATAAAAGAGAATATTAAGGAAGGTACAACAATAATATCCGACAAATGGAAAGCCTACGATGGAATAAAAAATTTAGAAGGGTATAATTATCAGCATTTTACAGTCAATCATTCCGAACACTTCATAGATCCTGAGTCTGGCGCGCGCACGCAACAAATTGAGAGCACCTGGCATTTATTAAAGTACAAAAACAAACTACATTGTGGTACCCACCGTTCTATGCTAGACTCATATTTATGTGAATTCATGTGGTGTAAGGGGAACAAAAATCGTGATTTGTTTCTTACCATTTTAAAAGATATTGAAAGCTTACCTTTGGAATAAAATTCATCTATTTGCTAGTTTCTGCTTATCATAACCTTTTTATCTATTTCTCGATGAAATGGTTTATAATTTGAAATCAGCGTGAAGAATTGTACATATCACGTTGTTTTCATAAAAATCGAAACAGTTAATGAAACAGGAAAGACCCCTGCTTTTAAACGCCCTTTTATAAAACCGATGGTTAACGAAGTTTCGAAAATAGCGTCTGACAGTGATGTGCGTCGTAAACAGCTGTTATCGAGTTCTTAACCGCAGAGAAGGAAACCGTTGGAAATATTCACAAACGTCTACAAAACTTTTACGGAGATACTGCTGTTGATCGAAGCACAGTTGGACGCTGGTCTAAGCACGTGAGATCATCGGAGAAAGGGAGAGCCAGCCTCGATGATGAGCCACGCAGCGTCGCCCGGCATCGGCTGCCACATCTCACACTGTGCAACGTGCTAACAGCATCATTCGATCAAATCGGAGCGTCACATACAAGGAGCTATCACTGGAGCTAGGAATTAGTGAAGGAAGTGTGAATACGATAATTCAGCAACTGGGATACTCAAAAGTGTGTTCACGGTTTGTTCCTCGCCAACTGACTGAAGATCACAAAACCAAAAGAAAAGAAATTGCTTCTGAATCGTTAGTTCGATGCGAGACAGAAGGGGATAACTTCCTTTCACGAATTTTGACTGGGGATGAGACTTAGGTACACCACTTTGAACCTGAAACAAAACGCCAATCCATGGAGTGGCATCACGCAGACTCCCCACGCAAGAAAAAGTTCAAAATGTCTCCCTCTGCGGGAAAGGTTATTGCCACCATCTTCTGGGACATGAAAGGGGTGATATAAAGCGAGTTCGACCGGAGACAAAACTGGAAGACGTCCTTCTTTTGCACGATAACGCAAGACCACACAACAGTTTGCAAAGAAAGGCCATCACAAAAATGCGCTTGACTGTATTACCCCAGCCTCCATACAGCCCGGATCTGGCACCTTCAGACTTCCGTTTGTTTGGGCCAATGAAGGATGCTATACGTGGAAGAAAGTTTGTTACGATGAGGTTGTTGAGGAGGCTAAGAGGTGGCTCCAGCGGAACCCAGCGGACTTTCACCAGCAAGGAATAAAGGCCTTTGTTTCGAGGTGAAGGAAAGCCGTAGAAAAGTATGGAGACTATGTGGGGAAAAATAAAAACTTGTAAACAAGGTATGTAATTACTTGTGTACAAAATTTCTGGAACTTGCAAGGAAACTTGGAAGGGGGAGGAAAAAAAAAAGGGGGGGGGGCAAAATATATTTAGTGGCCCTCGTATATGTGACCTTAAGTATAGTATATTATATTTTTGTTTACGACGTGTTTCATACCATATTGTGACTTATATGTAGTTCAAGTAAGGATCACAGGTATATCAATGACAAATTATTTTCTTACAAACAAATGTGTGGAACTAGCGACGCCTTCTTCAAGGAACTAATCTAGAGTGTATTAATATCGTCCCAATGGGTGTGGAAAATTCTGGACATTTAATCAAAATGTTGGGTAAAAGGGTAGGCCCAAGTTGAAACGACAGCGTGGTTCATCCGCTGAATACAAGGCCTACTCTCGTATGACAGGATTAAATAACGCGACAATTTTACATATGCTGATAGGCCTAAACAGCTAGGCTTTGGGTTAAGCTTGCTTTCTCTACCAAATTCGTAACCATATAACCCGACTAAAGTCCTTATTATTTCCAGATTTAGGGGTGTAACATCAACAACAAGGTAATTGGGGGACAACCCTACAATATGTTCGTGATTTTTTTTCCATTCCCCATAGTTCCCACCATCTTAACATAAGCGTATTCTTCATCAATCAGAATCTATCTTTCAAAAATAGATACATGCGCGAAGTGTCGCTAAATACACAATATCTAGTCTTATTTGCACAACGTAGAGATGTCACAAATTGGGGTATTAGCCAATCAAATGTTTCCGAATCAGCATGACTTTTTGGAAGTTTATAAATAAGCTACAAGCCAACGCTACGGATATTTTCCTTGTGACCTTCACCCGAGAAACAGGTTTAGGTTGCTTCCAAGAACGAATATATTCCCAAACGAGCCTGAAACGGTGTATATCTCGGAATGACAAAGTTAAAGCAATACCGTGAATTAATAAAAATCTATCATCGACTGCAACGGGCACTGCAACAGCTGTTTGTTAAAAATATTGACCCCTACATTTTAAAATGCATCTGATAAATCTGTCTTAACGTCATAAAATGTAATTTACCAAGGAAACCCCCTAAGAAGGCTTGCCTACGTCGTTACAAGAAAATAATATGCGCACTCGCTCGTAAAAATCAAACTGAGAGGAAGAAAAAGCGACTTATTGTACAAAGAGGGTGCTCATTCCTACCCATCTTATTTTCAGTTTCGGGCCTTCATTGTCTAGTTTAATATAATGAAGAAAGTAGTAGTGATTCCACGCGAGGTGTATGTTCACTACAAAGCTCAAGGAGTCCAGATATGGTTCTAGAACCCTGTAAAAGCAGGCTAAAGAATGGAAAACGATTGTTAGACTTATTAAACAGTGAAAAGTTTCCTGATGAGAAAAGAACTCTTATACCAAGAAGCTCTGCAGAAATTTCTTCATGAGTACAAAAATTATAAGAATCCGACAGAGGTTCTCGTAGTTATTAGGCACAGCTCTGATGACTTTGAAACGTGGAGGCATAAGACCTGTCGCCGAGGCTAGAGACGAACAGTCAAAGAACAACGGCGCGATCCTGCGACACATCGAGCATGTTTAAAAGCAGTCCCGACATACACTGAGGAATAAAGGCTTAAGCCTTTATAATCTATTGAGTTACAATCCCGTTATACAATGGACCGATACAGGTGAAGTTGTTAAAGGATCAAAGGTACAGGGTTTGAATGGGTTTGGGTCGAAATCCCGACGTCCCGACACCCTCCCAACGTCCGACACCCTCAACGTCCCGACACCCTCAAACGTCCCGACACCCTCAAACGTCCCGACACCCTCAAACGTCCCGACACCCTCAAACGTCCCGACACCCTCAAACGTCCCGACACCCTCAAACGTCCCGACACCCTTTTTATTATATACATAAATTCCAATCTTGACTTTGGCTTGACCTTGTTAATAATTTTGTTCGTATGACAACCAACCAACCATTTTTAAAGCACGCCCACTCTGAAGTAAAATCAACGCACGTGGATATTTAATAGTAAAAAAGAAATCGTGAGAACATTTATTATTGGTTCTGCGAAAAAGGAAAATCGGGCATTTGCAAAGGTAGGCTGACAACAATGCTTATAAACGGCCAATATCATGTTCGTAAGTTTGTGGATCATAACCATGCTCCTCAGGCAAGTGCTGCTTCTGTTGCTGAAGTCATTGGTGAAATAAAGATAAAGGCTCAAGAAACGAGGGATCTTCATGTCAAATCATTGAAGCTCACACAGTAATATACCTCAAAATATTCAGCCTTATTTGCCATCAAAAGAAACTCTTCGCAAAAAAATTAAAAGAATCAGACAGACAGGGACACCTTCAAAATCACAATCATTAGAATAAATCGATATTCCACCTGGCTTACGTCAAACTTTAAATGGAGATTTATTTTTGGGGAGAGAGTCGACAGTTGGAGAGGAAAGGGGGTTTCTTTTTACAACAAAAGCTAATGTTGAACTATTATCGAAGGCATCACACTGGCTTATGGATGATACATTTAAAACAGTCCCGACAATTTTTCATCAGCTGTACACAATACATGTACCACTTGAGGGCGAGAACAGTAGAATGTTACCATTGGTATATGCGCTAATGACCTGTAAAAGTGAAGACATCTATAGGAGACCGTTTCAAACTTTAATAGAATTTGCAGAAAAGAATGATGTAGAATTAAAACCATCAAAGATTTTGACGGATTTGGAAGTGGCGACAATAAACGCTTCGAAATCGGAATTCCCTGACGTTACAAACAAAGTTTGCTTTTTCTATTTAGGACAATGCGGATGGAGAAAAATTCAAACGAGTGGAATGGCAACTAGATACGGCAGTGATGAACAATTTAGCTTTCTGTTTGCTTTGGCCTTTATTCCACCTGCGGAAATTCCAGCGGCATTTGACGTTTTACAGCCTCATTTGCCACCAGAGGCTCATGATGTCACATGGTTCGAAAATAATTATGTACATGGAAGAATAAGATGTATGAGAAATGGCACTGTTGTTCGTGCTACACCGTTGTTCCCACCTATCTTATGGTCTGTTTTGATTCAATTGAAGTAAGAGTTCTACACACCCAGAATAGCATTGAAGCCTGGCATAGAAGATGGGAGAATTTAGTGGGACAAGCGCATGTCGGACTCACAGAATAATTCAGAATTGCAAAGAGAACAGCAACAAATCAGTAATGAAGTTGAGCGTATTCTTCGCGACGAACCAACGGCAAAACAGGAAAAAGACTACAGTTAATAGAGAGAGAAGGATCACAACGGTGGTGAACGACCGTGATAATCGATCGGTTCTACACTATCTTCGTGGTATAGCACACACTGTTTCATTGTAATAAGATAAAAAAAACTGAAAGATTAATTTATACTCTTTTTAATGATTTCAATAATAAACGATCATAATGATTTATGATATATACATGTATTGTAGTTGTCGGGATGTTGCCCGGATTGTGGCTGTCGGGATTGTGGTTGTCGGGAAAAGCATTGTCGGGATGTTTGACATGTCGGAATTGTGGTTGTCGGTAGGGTGGCTGTCGAGAATAACGTTCTCGAGATTTTGATCGGGATCCGGTTCGAACATCATTGATATCGTACACGACTTGCTGAGAAAGTGGGATAGGTCATCACACCAGGGTGGGAACATATTAAAGTAAGACTATAGCAAATAAACATCCCTAAAACACTGATAGGTAATCTGAACAGGTTAAAAGACTTGGGACAAACCTAGCACGTGTACCACAGCTTAACACACCTTCGCACCCAGCCGTAACATCTCTGAAAAGGAGGAAGAAGAGACCAAATAGCAACGGCCAACACTATCAGCGCGCCTCTAAAATACGCAAATGGCTAACATATTAAGAAAACGTTATTAACGTTTCTAACCCAGCCTCCTACGGTGGCGTTAATTGACTGTACAGAGGTGTTTATAATGGAGTAGGGAAAAAAGATGTTGAGAAGTTTTTGCGGGAGCTGGATGCTTATACACTTCATAAGCCGGTGAGAAAAAGGTTTAAAACAGTCAAAACAAGACCAGCCTCGATTGATTCTATTTGGCAGGCGGATTTAAGACATGCAGAGATATTCAGTGTATAATGGAGGCTACCGTTACATCCTATTCATAATAGATGTATTCTCTAGATATTTGTGGCGAATTCCCCTGAAAAATAAATTGCCTGAAACAGTTGCTAAAGCTACCAAAAAGTTGATGTTAAAAGAAAACTGGATTCCTGGCTATTTTTGTACGGACATGGGGGGAAAGAATTTATAGGCAGAGTTTAATATCAGTTATTACACTTGCAATTCTATACATAAGGCATCTTTATTTGAAAGAGTTCAACGTACCATAAAGGAGCGCATGCATCGTTATTTCACGCATAAAAACAAATACAGATATGTAGACATTCTGGATTCACTGGCCTCATCCTACAACCGTTCACACCACCGAGCGATTCGAACAACTAACGAAATTTTAGAAAGAGGTGCGCACACAGAAAGTGAGGTGAGAAAAGATATTAGTAGAGTACCACCACGCTCTAGGCGTTTCAAAACCAATGATTATGTAAGGCTGTCGCGTTCGGGTAATAAATTCGCGAAGGGATTTGAGCAAGGTTGGACACGTGAGATTTTTAAAGTTAGGGCCATGAGACCTAAAGACGAGGTGATGCTGTATTACGTTGAAGATTTGAAGGGGGATGAAATTGCAGGGGGCTTTTACAGCGAGGATCTGCAGAAAGTGACATTTAATTTAGGAAAAAGTGTAAAATTGAAAAAATTTTACGAAGCAAAGGCTAGGAAAGAGAAAAATGTACCTGGTGAAATGGCTAGGGTACCTAGAAAGCTTTAACACCTATATAAAAGCTGATGTAATAATGAAGCTTAAATAGTATACAAAATGGCGCCTAACCACTTCTACGTCACACTTCCGTCCTCCTCTTCTCTGTCTGTACATCCTAACAACACCCTGGCCAACTCTGTAACAGAACTCCGCGGGCCAATTCAATTGGATCGTCAATCATATGAGGTAAGAATATGCGAATTTCAATTGGCTACCAAGTTTTTAAGTATCGATAATAAAGAATCCATTTTTATGGTTTTTAGAAAGTGATGATTGTGAAAAGGCCGGAGTAACTCGGGACGAATGCGCTCCGCCTGGAGTGGAGAGGCACAGTACTTCACTGTAGAAGTAACACTAGAACCGGGATAATATGACAGCCGAGGATGTTGTGAGAGACTTAAGTGGTAGTTTGAAAAGTTCAAATCTTACGGGTGATTTAGTACACGAAATTGTAAACAAAGATACCACGATACATAATTTGACTCTAAAATCAAAGGCTAACAGAAATATTAAAGACAAAGGGCTGTTCAAAATTATAACCTAGGGCAGATATGGGGGCAGCCTTACAAAGATATAGGTCTCTTCTGGTGGGTGGTTCCTTGTGAAAGGTTGTACGGAATCGCCGTTGCACCAGAGTAGGGGACTTCAACTCAGCCATCCACAACATACATTTCTCTTTTTCTTGTGGGGTAAACATAATTCAATCTGAAACAAACAAAAAACATTGACAAACACGTATGCATACGGAGTACTAACTGGCAAAGTTTCAACATTCTCACATTAATACTTTAAAAATTACAGAGTTTCAAAGTTTTCATTTCGAATGGGACTCCTGGTATATAAGGAGGAAAAAGTTTCCATTCGGTGACGAGAGCTTAACAATGAAGCTTCACTTTCGTCCCACTGTGATAGAATGACCCGAAGGCCGTTCACACTCTATCGAGGGGTGATACCAGCGCGGGAGTGGGATTGGGTCCATATTTTCAACCATACTGCTTAGAAGACATAATGGCCGTGGCTAAGCCTAAAGAAGCTCTAAAAAAAGCACTTAAAGCGTACACGGGACGAAATCATCAAAGATGGAAAGAGAGAAATGTGTGGCGGCGGGAAGAAGCGCCCTGTACGGAGGAAGAAGGGCATCAAAAAATAAGCATTCTAAGCGCATGAAACCTATGGTTGACCACTTCTTTAACAGATATAAGCTAAGGATGTTGCTCTCATGAATCATAGACTGATTACTACTTGACGAGAGAGGTGCCACTATTCATGACGCGCCATGGCACGTTTCATCCATCCGTGTAGTTCATAATGTTGTAAATCGGAGCTGTTCCTCCTTGACATGCCCACCGACACAAATATCTATAGAGCACAGTGAATTTGTCATAGTTAATCCGCTAAACACCATTTGCTCGCCGGGTGCTACTATAAAATTCGTGATCCCAAGCTCAGACCCTTACTTTTTTGACCCAAGTTGTGCGCATATATACGCTACACTACGGATAGCCCATTCATATGGCTCAGATTGCGGAAACGATTATGTTGTATACCCAGTAGGGCGGGTCATACTATGCATTTTTTTAAATCAATGGAGAGGGGTGCTCAAATGACATATTTTGGTGTATAGAACACAATTCTGAAGAAAATATTTAATTCTGATAACCCTAACCTACATCATTTTGCAGTTGATTATTATTAAATTGTTGATTATTTTACTATTGTAGTTACCCCAGAATGTCTTCTCACGTTTTCTATCATGGCTGCTCACGTTATCTCTCATAGAGCATTGTTCTAACTAATTCATATAAACACACATAATGTAATTCATATAATAATAATAATATTTAAATACTCAAATAAAAAGGTGTGCCATTTCACTTAATTGTAATTATCATACAGTTTGGTATATGAAATATTTTGACAGTTTTCTGGCGCGCATAAGGCCATTTTCTGAGCCACCTTTCTCAGAGGCTAGAATGTAACGTTTCAGAACATTCTAAAACGTTTTGTGAAATATTTGAAGTGACTCATGATTTATGAAGCTATTTTACCACCTCGGCTTGCAGTGAGCGGATGGAAAGGCAGGCAGAGAAAAGGAGGAGCAGCAAGGAGGAAAGTGCTGCAGTAGCAGAGAAGGCAGCCAGGAAGGATGTTAAGAGATTTTTGGCAGATGGTGATGAGGATCTGGAATTGGAGAGAAGTGGTGATGAAGATGAGTTTGTTCCTGAAGTTGAGCTCTTCCCTCAAACTGACCCTGAGCCAGCAGCTTCGGCAAAGGGACAGAAAAACTATGATGAGATTCAAACATTGTCCTTGCTAGTGTAAGGTATGGCATAGGGCTGAGGCCAACTGCAGCGATAGCAACAGCAGCGATAGCAACAGCAGCTCTGATTGACGCAGGAATCATCACAGAAGACAATACAAGTAAAGTGATTGATAAGAGCAAGGTCAAGAGAGCACAGGAGAAGTTGATGAGAGAGCTGGGGGAACAGTTCGAGAAGAAGTGCAGGGAGGAGGGGGGGATCTCTTGCATCCTCTTTGATGGGCGGATTGACCTGACCAATGTGATGATGGAAGCTGAGGGCAGTGACCAATCTTTCCCCGCAAAGATCAAGGAAGAACACTCTAGTGTTGTTAGTGAGCCTGGCAGCTACTATCTGTTCCACTTTACCCCAGAGAAAGCAACTAAAGAGGAGTCACATGCGGAGAAGATTGCTAAGGTCCTGTTTGCCTGGCTGAAAGAGAGGGTTCATGATAAGACCTTGTTGGCCATTGGAGGAGACTCAACAAATGTCAACACTGGTGTGAAAGCTGGAGTAATGCGGAAGCTGGAGCTGCACCTGGGGAGAAAGCTGGTCTGGTTGGTGTGCAACCTGCACACTGTTGAACTTTCCCTGCGCCATCTCATTGTTGACCTTGATGGCCCTACTCTGTCAGACAAAAAATTATCCGGGCCAATAGGAAAGCTCCTTGATTCTGCTACAGACTTTGATATCAATCCAAACTTCACCCGAATCTCTGTTGGCCCTCCACTGATCAAGCTTCCTGACAAGGTCATTCAAGATCTCTCAACTGATCAATACTATGGCTATAAAATTGTCTGTGCAGTCAGGGATGGAGTACTTCCTGCAGGGCTGGCTCTGTTAGAGATAGGACCAGTAAACCACAGCCGCTGGCTCACCACAGCGAACAGACTTCTCAGGCTCTGGGTGTCAAAGCACGGACTTAAAGGAAAGAACCTGAAGATTCTGCAATTCATTGTGGAATTCATCATTGGAGTGTATTACCCATGTTGGTTCAACGTGAAGGTCAAGCACTCCTGGATCGAAGGGCCTAGGCACATACTCTTTCAGCTGGACTGCCTCAAGTCCCAGAGAAAGGAGGTGCTGGATATTGTGATGCCAACTGTGAGATCTGCTTGGTATGCCCACAGTGAAGTCATCCTCCAAACACTACTCTGCTCTGAGGATCAGAAGGAGAGGATTGAAGGGGTGGAGAGAATCCTGGCCATCAGGGGAGAGGGGGACCCGGACACTCAGCTGGGGGACTCCTCTGTTAGGAGCAGAAGGACACCTGACATCAGTTGTGATGCTTCCAGCATCGGTGACTTGATCAGCTGGTCAGAAGGTGTGTCAAAGCCACCTCTCACCTGCTCTCTAAGCACCTCAGAGGTGAAAAACTTCATCAACACCCCCATGGAGGTGTGCAACTGGCCTTGCCACACACAAAGCATTGAGAGGGTTGTTAAAATGGTGACTGAGGCTTCTGCTAAGTACTTCTCACAGGAAAAGAGGGATGGAGGGATCAGGGCTCAGGAGACCAGCAGGAAGCTGATGTCCAAGTCTGAGTCAAAGCAGGATTTGTGCAACCTGGCAAAGTTCAAGATGTCAGGAGAATGATCTTTGTAATTATATCCAGTGATATACATGCAGTTCACCTATTAATAAATACATGTAAAGTTGATTTGGCTTTGTCATTATAAATGATTTACCTTATATCTTTTAATATATTATAAAGGGGTTCAAAAGGGTAAAATTGGCAATTTAGAAATACAAAATGATGTAGGTTAGAGTTATTCTATCCAAAAAAGAAGCTCATATTTGAATTTCCCATGTAAAAACATAATTTAGACACCCCTGATGGTAGGATTTCCTTCAGATTCATGTTGTCACCTGAGTACGACCCGCCCTAATACCCAGAGCAACTTTCTACACACCATATTAAGTCAATGTGACGTGTATTTAAATCAGATCAACGTCTCGGCAGGGTCTGGCTACTATCACCTACGAGCCTCTGGAAAATGTCCTCAATTTTTCAAAAGAAGCGAAAGATACCTTTTTAACTGCCGAAGGTTATTATCAAGCTAAAGATGAAAGTAGTATAAAGAACAAATTTAAAAATTCTAAACAGAAGATATATGAATGCTTTGGGGTCCTCCACACAGATTTCACATTCCAGGAGAAGCTGCTTGTGAATGGGGTCGATATGACAATAAAGCTCACCTGTACGAGCCCTGAGATTTGCTTAAATCTGGGTGCTGACCAAGAAGAGAGCTCGAAGCCTGTGGTGATTCATATTATGGAACCATATCTCCGCGTGCGTCGAGTGAAATTAAGCTCTGCTAAGCAACTAGAAATTGAAAAAAATTTACTACACGCCACAGTAAATTACCCAATTAATAGAGTTCAACTTAAGTTGTATACGGTGCCCTCAGGGCTAACATCGAAGCAGATAGAAAATGTTGCTCTTGGAGCTCTATCTAAAAGGTTAAGTAGAATATAGGAGTACGCTTCTGTGAATGGAAAACACTAAAAGACTGCATTTAAGTTCGAAACTTTCGGCCTTAAAAATATAAACATGTATGTCAATCCGGTGACCTTAGGTTGAACATTGGAAACGAATTATTCGACAGATGACGAGTTTCCACTTTGCTCGAGAGCTTATAGCAATGTTTCACATCTTGCCGATACTTGCAACGGATTAGGAATCGGCGAAATGCAGAAGGAATTCGTTGAGATATTCAATCTTTACCCCTTTGACCTCTCCCCTTACTTATCTGCGAGTATAAACACACACACAAGCCCACAGCAGAGTGGAAACATCTCAGTCAGATTGGAATTCGGCAAGCCGCTAGACGCTCCTATTAGTTTACCTCGAGTCGCAAGCCCTAATCGAAGTTAACAGGTTTAGTGGTGTAATCACAGCCTTTTAAAAATGGTCACGATTACACTCCAGAGAGTAATGAAGAGTGACAGATTCACACACTTCAAATTTATCAGTGTGTTTGCGAAGAATTAAACGTTGAAACTTCCAACTACGGGCGACTGCGGCGCACTTACTCTAAATAAGGATGTTAGTGGTGGAGAAGTGGTTCATTGGATAGCCATTTATTTTAAAAATAGGGAGCGAATGCACTATTTTAATTCACTGGGGGAACATCCAAGGAATGATGATATTGTAAAATTCCTCGAGCAGCTACAAATTTGATAGTGTGAATCCTTATCGATTCCAAAGAGTACATGCTGTTTTCTTTTTCTCATGCATGTAGCCCATGGCGGGAGATTTACAGGATTTCTGCAATTACTCGATTTGTGTGAAACTGAACAGAATGATGAACTGGTATACATCCTGATAAAAAAAAACGGTTCACAGTTTGTGGGCGCTGGATATGTTGTGTGAAGTTTTATGGGACACCCTGTATATACACAAGTCCGGCATCTTAGGAGAAATTCATATTTTTCTATTTCTACAAACCATAATTCATATATTTCTTATGCTCGGGATGCCAATTTCCCGTCCACCATTCTGTTCAGTGACGAGGCTGTTTTTTATGGAAATGGTGAGGTAAATCGACAGAACACCCGCTACTGGTCTCAAAACAACCCCTCACTGGTATACCTCTTCAAAAGAACAAGGTGCATCTCGGGTGATGGTATGGTGTTGCATTTGGAAGGATCGCATCATAGGCCCCCCCTCTTTTTCGATGAACATGTCACTGGAGGCACCTACCTACGTATCCTCAAGGAAGAAGCATTTACCAGTGTCTTGAACGAAGAAGGAAATTTCCCAACATGGTTCCAGCAAGACGGCGCTCCTGCACATTACAGCACCCAAGTAAGGGAATACCTGTACCAACAATTCCCTGGTCATTGGATAGGACGTCGAGGGCCTGTGGAATGGCCAGCTAGAAGCCCGGATCTCACGCCACTAGATTTTTATCTCTGGGTCCACTTGAAAGCGCTGGTATACGCAGAGAAAATTAGGAGTGTTGAACATTTGCGGCAGCCAGCGCATTATTGGGGTATTAACACCATTACTCCTGACAGCATTCACCGTGTGCTTGCTGACTGGGTATTACGTCTGAATTTGTGTATTGAAAACAATGGTGGACATATTGAGCACGTTCTGTAAATAAAAGCTTTTGTTTTGCCTTTTTTTCATTATTTCTCATATGATGCCGGACTTATGGGACACCCTGTATATGATTGTAACTTCATCAGTTAATTATTTTAAATTGTAACAATATGCACAGTATAGCTTTTATTATTATATTGTGTAGATTTATAAAATGTATCCCCAATAATAAAGATGTGTAACGCTAAAGGATGGGAATCATGATCTGTAGCTATTTTAAAATGCGGTAACTGCTAAATCTACAGTGTAGCTAATTTATGAAGTTATCCCCTAATAATAATAATAATAATACTAATAATTTGTGTAACGTATAATGAAGGAGATTATGTTCTGTAACTAATTTAAAATGTAATGACTGATAAATCTGTAATTAATTAAAATTGGATGTATATATGCTGCATATATATATATATATATATATATATATATATATATATGTTAACCCCTTCTTCTATGGCTTGGGTTGGTTCGAAGTCGACGGGGGTTCTGGTTAGGAGGCAAAAACGGATTTGTTACTTGCAGTAGTTTCTTCTATATTACTCTCCGAGTTCTTCTATAGTGGCTCGGAGGATTCTGAGAGGCTTATTAAATTCTTTGAGATTTCTCCGATTCTTCTTGTAACGTATTGGGAACTTATGTTTCTTTATTTAAGACTAAGTTCTCTGAAGAGAGCAAAACTCGAAGAGGAAGAAAGTCTTTCTGTAATTTACTGCTAAAATGTACAGGCAATGCTCAGACTCTAAGTTTAATTTACAGGGAGAGGGGTTCGACCTCTTTCTACCATGGCTCAGGCCGGAATTTAAAAGTGCGGAGGCAAGGGCCTCCTCAAGGAGGGATCCTCTTCGCTCAAACGCTGCTAACAAGGGAGTCTCTCTTATTTTACAAATACAAGCATCATATAAGTCTAAATGTTGAGGGAGTGCAGTTGAAGGTTAAGTTCCCCCCTTTAAATGGAGATCTAAACACTTCTTGGACGTTAAGCATAATGTTAACACATCAGAATTTTGAAAGATTCCAAAATAAAACGAAAAAAAAAAAATAAAAAAATATCGCCGAGTATATATTCCTAAATGGCGACATAATGTCGGAGTAGTACATTGAGTACAACCTAAGTACATTATTAAGCACATTGTAATTTTAGTTTACTGCAACTATGATTATAATTACGAATTAATTCACATTCGCTTATTATCGTTAATTAAATTTTCATTAAAGTACATTAATTACATATTAAATTACATTTAATTACAATTTTAGCAAATTGCTAATTGACATATCTAATACAGAAGTAATCTAAATAAGTGGTATAATTTATATAAGGAAGGAGAGTTAACCATTGTTCTATAATTTAAAGGGGATTAACAGCAATGTTATATATTTATAGTTAACAATAATTACGCCAAATTATGTCAAATATTATTAGAACATGGATGGTTATCAGAATTTGAAAATCTAATTAGCCAGCGATGAGGAAAGCGGGGAAAAATACGGTGTACTTTTCATTAGAAGTACACGGACATGTATGATAACGTAATATAGAATTTGAATGATAATTATATATAATTAGGTAGAAATAGTAAGTGCAAGTAATGAGAACGGGGATAACTATGTGACGTAAGCAGATAACGAACCAGTGGCCTGGCAGGGAAACAATACAGTATATTATAATAATATAATATAATATAACATAACATAACATCTTAACGTTATAAATTGGTAGCAGAAGCAAGAGAGAAGATTTCGAATTTAGATGCTTGCTTTTGGCGACGTCATCGGAATTCAAACACCATGAATCAGCATGCATGAGCAGCTTGCGAGAGGTGAACGCACTTAAAAGAAAAAGTAAAAACAATACATGTGGACGTATTTACATGGACGTACCTATGTACGTAATCATGATCATCAGGCGACATGTACGAATGCACAAGTATTGTACACATATCGGTACGTAACAGAATAGGTTGTGTGCGTAATATAGATACGAGTAAACATGGATTGATAGGTCGATAGGGCATCAGTAGACAATAGGTAGGAGAATGAATAAGTAATAAAATTAATAAAGGATAACGGTCAAGCTATCGATGTATGAATGAACAACATAAATAATGACGTATAGAGTGTAAAGTTATAATTGTTAAAGAATTTACCATACATTGAATACTAAAGATATGAACGGTATTCAAGGTATGGAAAAATGTGAAGTGAATTACGCTACTTTATGACGTCATAGTTATTCCAATTATGCCATATGTAAATTCATAATTAATACGCCGTAGTTATTTAATTTGTACGTACAGTACAAGTCATTATTGGGAGAATTTAGAAGAGATGAATTAGAGAAATACAGTAATGAATAAAGAAGTACAAACAAGGGTTCAAATCATGCCACATGTAATATGTATGATGCAAGACAACAATAATTAATTATCATAAAGTCTATAATAAATGGAAAATGGAGATATGGGCAGCATTCTGATGGAAATGTTAAACGCTCTAAACCGTCGAGTGTCTTGTTTGTACTTTGAGGGAATGAAATTAAGGGACATTCGCTTCCCACAACGAAACTCCAATGACACAAACATGGATACGACTTAACCATAGCAATGGTAGATAGCATGGTTGTGACATTGCAAAAATAGAAAGCAAATCAAAATTTCATCCAAACTCGCGTTAGGCGATTTTGATTCTTATGTAAAAATGAATATTGATTACACTGGTATGCATATGAAATGTTTTTGTCTGCTGTGAGGGTTTTTTCAACTCATATTATATAATTCGACCATGCTGAATTCGAAAATGACATTGGTTTTCCTCAATCAGGTCAGGTTTTTTCTCTATTGGCCATTTATTATAAGTCCAATTTTATCCCCAAATTTATTGATTTTTTTAGCTTAAACACTGTAGATACGAGTAATATTATAAGAACACTCGTGAAAAATGAAAACATTGTGTGAATAAATACTTTTATTCATACAATGAATATGGAAAAAAGTTTATTGAGGAAGGAATGAAGTTTTTTTGGCTTTCCGTCTGTGTTTTTCTTCGGGCACGTCTCGCTTCAAACACCAGCAATAGTCCGCCAGCATATTGATATCCCAGTTTCCCTGGTACCTCTCTTCCATTATTTTGATATCTTGGTGAAATCGTTCACCCTGTTCCTCACTATAATCCCCGCAATTTTCAGGAAAAAAGTCCAAGTGGGACCACAAAAAGTGCATTTTTATGGACATGCGCGACCCATGAGCTTTGAAAGCTTCCATCAAGTTTTCGACAACGGACTCGTATTCTGGACTTCTACGCTTGCCAAGAAAATCAGTGACAACTGATTTGAATGCCTGCCAGGCATTCTTCTCAGTTGGAGTCATTGCGTTTTCGAACTGAGTATCCTTGATCAAAGTTCGAATTTGAGGACCATCAAAAACTCCAGCATTTAGTTTAGCATCAGATATATGAGGAAATTTACTCTCGAGATATCGGAATGCTGAACCCTCCTTATTCATTGATTTGATGAAATTTTTCATCAAGCCCAGCTTAATATGAAGTGGTAGGAGCAAAATGTTTGTTGGTGGTACAAGGGGCACTGAAACATTATGCGACCCAGGTTCAAAATTCTCTCTGGATGCCCATTCACGCTGTGCATAGTGCTTCTCATCCGCTCGGCTATCCCATTTGCAGAGGAAACATGGGTATTTCGTGTATCCCCCTTGCATTCCCAATACAAATGCCACAATCTGAAAAAAAATTAAAATATTTAAAGAATTTAGAGAATTTGTTCTATCAGATAAAAAAATCTATGCATTGGACCGTATCACTTCTGTGGGGAAGTTAAGTGTTCTTATACGCTCTCAAATAACCTTTGGAAAAACAACATAGTCAATAGCAATAGTTTACTTATGATATTAGTATTACCTTCAAATCTCCAAAGATCCTCCAATTATGTTGGTCGTATACGAGAGCATCCAGTAAAATTTTCATGTTATCGTAGCTCTCAGTAAGCTGTACGGAATGTGCTACAGGGACTGATGCAACCCTATTCCCAGTGTTGAGAGGTACTGCTTTCAAACTTCGTTTAGACGAGTCTATAAATAGCCTCCATTCTGATGCGTTATATGGCAGGCCCAAGGATTCGATTAGCCCCTGAACATTGCAGCAGTACACTAAGGAAGAGGTATTTTCGTGCACTGCAAAAAATTGCGGAATTCTTCCTCTCGTTTCCTATACCAGGAGAATGTTGTTCCCGGAGCCAGCAAGTTGTCCTCTCGAAGTCGTGAGCCCACCAAGATCTCGGCAGCTAATTTGGAAAGTCCTAAATCCCTGGTAAGATCATTAAGTTTGGCCTGGTTGAGAGGCCTCGTCTCATTTGAAGCGGTATTTTGAGGTATATACGACTGGGACTGGTCATTGGCATTGGTCATTGATTCATCATCAGAATCATCGAAGTCCAGGGTTTGAGGTGGGTCGGGTATTGGAATTCCAGGACCATGGGGTACAGGTCTCATAGCAGAAGGAATGTCAGGGTATACAACAATGTGTTTATTCTTCTTGTTAACTCCTGAAAATAGAAACACAGAAACATGGATATAAAACTTGCATATGAAATAGACGAAGCATTCAGACAGTGGCGGCTCGTGAGGGAAGGCTGCGGTCTGTAAGATATGAAATAGGTCGATGGAGTCTGTATATTTCCTTTCTTTTTCATTCATATTGTCCCTTCGGGGACAATATGAATGAAAAAGAAAGAAAATATACAATCATTGTATATGTAAATGTAACTTGTATAACAATATGTATGTGTAAATGTATTTTCTATAACAATATGTAAATGTATGATTACCATTATGGTAAATATTATGCTATATATGGTGAATATTACATTATGGTGAATGTTATGTCAAGTTTCATACGAGGATTTCAAAATATTTAAGAAAAATAAATTTATAAGCCCACCTTGGAGGTTTGTCATGCAGAAATAGCAATCTGTCACGTGATCCTTTCCTTCTCTCCAAATCATGGGAATTCCAAAAGGCAAAGATTTCGCTCTGCCTTTGCTCCATCTCAAATTTTCAATACACGTCTTGCAGCACATATGAGGGGCGAAATTTTTGTCCTGGTCCCCTAGCTTAATTCCAAAGTATGCTCTATACATTGTCTTCACAAATTTAGTGATTTGGGACTGGTTATTTGGCATGGTAACCGTCCCACATATGTAGCAGAATCTATTGGGATCATTTTTACACGCTCTATTCATTATGAAATATTTTATCTATATGCCTGAAAAGTAAAAAAGATGATATACAAGTGAAACAAGTGATGATAGATTGTTACTGTTCCAATTCCCGCTTTGACAAAATCACGAAAAATTCTATTTTACTTATGAGGCCATAGCCGGATAACCTGAGCTGATTGAGAAAAACGATTGCAGATTCGAAATCAGCAGGAAAAACTCTAAGAATCACTTACAAAACCCTTGACAGCAAAATTGATGCATACCAGTGTTATATAGGAATTATTCATTGTCTCACACACACACACACACACACACACACACACACACACACACACACATTTTTATATTTTTATTTTTATATATATATATATATATTATATATATATATATATATATATATATATATATATATATATATAACAATGCAAATGAAACTTTTTGACTGTTAGACAATTTTAATCTACAATGTGTAGTATTTAACAGAATACAGCCGTATTGTAATATGTCAGATTATTAAAATGAATAAACGCATACTTACTACAATTTTAATTGACTTATCTTTTTGAACAACGGTTGGTTCTCTACCTGGCCTTTTGACCGTATCGTGTATATATTTTATAGAATTATTTGAATCCTATCTGATTATTTGACCATTTCAATTATGTGAACTTTGACATCAATTACTTGCTTTAAAGAAAAGATATTTGAGACAACTGAAATTAATACAAATTTTCAACTACTTATCTTACTGCCGTAAACCTCCTTTGGATGAGTCTAATTTCTTGTAATTATTCATATCCACCTTCTCATTCTTATACTATATATTTTTACCGAGTGCGTGGACTCCATTTTCTAACGGTGAATCAAGGACACGCTATTTTAGAGCGTTTACTGACACTAATAGAATATACGGAGTGTGTCCGTTTTCTTCTTCTGGAATGTAGGATAGACTCTTTTGGGAGTCTTTTAAACAGACACGAATTTTTCGTTTCACTTTATCTCACCCTACAAAATGCATGAAGTATGGAGAATAGGATATATATATATATATATATATATATATATATATATATATATATATATATACTGTATATATATACACACCTCGGCGGTGTAGTGGCGTCTCTTACGATCCATCGGACCAGAGATCAAGACCCGATAACGGCAGGCGACGCGCAGCAAAACCCAACTGTTAATCATTCCACACAATAAAAGCAATTGGTTGATAAATAAATGGGTACCCTGAGTAGCCTACTGGTTAAGACGCTGGGCTGCTGTTGCGGTGTGGTTCGGATTCCACTATGGAAAACTGATGAGTGGGTAGTTGGGAGGTAACGAAAATGGTTCACTGAGTAGGTAGGTAGTTAATCTAACAATTATTAAATTCCTTTTATGTCAATAACTGGGTGGATGAAACCAATTGGTTGCTCACCAGAGTTATTCTCCACACTAGTATTTATATACTGTGTGACAAGAGCGTGCTCGGTAATAGATATACATTACCGATCAACCAACCGAGGAAAAAACCAAGACGACGCTGGTGGAAAAAGCCCCGCGAAAAGGAGAACAAAGGAGTACGAAAACGAGGAACGGGGCGAGAGGACGGAACTGGAGAAGGGACAAGAACAGACAACGAAAAAAGATCCCCACCAGCAAGTACGCTCTTAACAATTAAACAAGACAGGAAAAGGGACTCTCTAATAACTAGCAGTAAGTGACTAATTGTGTTTTTAGCCCAGTTTTACGTAGACTCATTAAATTAAGCTGGGTCAGACAACTTAGGCCTACATTGTGGCCTAAGACCCAGCATCAACTCATAGCTTAACAAAGGTGAAGGTAGATTGCCCTAACCTAGTTTGGTGAGGAATCCTACTGTGGACCTCAATTTATCTGCCCGCTCTGGACCATTTCCGGAATCTCTAGGTTGACCCCTACATGGCTAGACTTAATCTACTCTATAGTTAGACTGGAGATATAAGGGGTGGGTTAATTGTGGACCAATTCATACAGAGCATTTTTCACACCACGTTAAAGTGTAGTGACAAGCTTGACCCTCTTCACAGTGAACAATTCGGGAGGATGGTAATCAAAGTACTAAGATATATATATATATATATATATTGTTACATATGGAAATATGATAAGGAAATTGATTATTTAATCAAAGGCTAATTTAGCCTATAAATAAATTGTTCATGAAAACAAAATGACCGAGTCGAAATGGCGGCTCCGTCTTTTTCGTTTGTGGAAGGATGATTTATAAATTCTTAAGTGCATGAAATTTAAAAACACATGCATGTTAAATACTCGTGTAATTTAGGGAAAAACACATGAATTCAATTGTCTATTTAATTCTGAATAAGTTCGGATAAAGGTACCATACACAGGTTACCCCTAAACGAGGAAAATAACTAATGTAAATATTACAGTTAAAACAAAAGCATGCCATAAAGATTTTACTCTCTCCAAGGAGGCGTTCGAAAAATGAGACGCCGAACCTAAATTATACTTTTGTATAAAACGGGAAAACTCCGTTAAAATTAGATTGGTACATTATTAACAAGTTTAATGGCAGGTTAAAATTACACCTGAAAGGTTAATAATTTTTAAAATAGGAAGAATCGATTTAAGAATCTTATTTGGATATGTAAGTAAATCTTGCGGCTGGTAGAGCGTGAATACAGTACCCTACTCCGAGAAAAGAGAAGTTATCATATAAAAATTAAATCGGATTGAAGCAGTAAACGAGAAAAAAATTTATATCAATTAACTCTTTAACTATTGTCGAATAACGTAGCATAAAATTGTTAGTTAAAAGATCTGTAGATCTACAGAAGCTAAGGCTAACAAAGAACCGAAGATCCACTCTAAGGTGAGCCCGAGAGAAAGGAAAGAGTAGGTGGTTAAGAGAAGAGAATAAGGGGTTAAGTAAGTAGCAACACCTATCACTCTTGGGTTAACATTCATTCAGAAAAAGAGAAAAAAGACTCACTATCATCATCCGCCGGCTACTGCCAACAAGTCAGAAAAATAGTCGGAGAGAATAGGAAAGACTGCAGAACGGTCCTCTACTCCACAGGGAGGTAGAGCCCACTCTGCCGGAAAGGGGTGAAAGAAGAAAAGTAAAATAAGAACGCTTACAAACCATGCAACACATTCTTAACTCAAACACTATCATACCATGCAAACTACAGGCATGCAAATAAGGAGAGAAGAAGAAAAGAAACTATGAAGAATAACAAAAAGTGGGTTAATTTACTCAACAAGCACAACTAAGTTCGTGTTAGTCTAATTTTTTTTTTTGCTGGCATATCACACGCTGGAATGTCAAAAGCTGGCATTAAACGTCAACAGACTCACCCCCGATTACAACCCCCAGAGCTCCTGTTGCCAATTGTTTTTTTATTTTAAACAACGTTAATATTTTTAAAATACTTACCTAGACGATTTTTAAACACATTAACGCTGGTAGATGGTAGAGTTCACGACGGGCGCGGGAAGATTATTCCATTTATCAATTACTTTAAACGTAAAGAAGTTTTTAGCGATATTAGTAATGAAACGTCTGCCACGCAACTTAAATCCGTTTTTACGAGTATTGCTATTATCGAAAGTGAAAATTTGTCAAAATTTACGTTATCGATGTTATTAACGATTTTGAAAACTTCAATAAGCTCCCCCCTTAATCTTCTAGTTTCGAGTGAATGAAAGTCTAACTCTTTAATTCTATCTTCATAAGGCGTGTTGTGCAATGACGGAATTAGTTTCGTGACACGACGCTGAACCCTTTCTAACCTATCAATATCCTCACGCAAATACGGGCACCAAAACTGAATGGCATATTCTAAATGAGGCCTGACTAGGGACCTGTAAAGGGGCAATATAACATCTTTCGATTTAAATTCGAAATTACGCGCTATGAAGCCTAACATCCTATTAGCTTTTGCGCAAGACTCCAGGCACTGGTTCCTA
This sequence comes from Bathynomus jamesi, assembly GCA_023014485.1. NCBI lineage: Eukaryota > Metazoa > Arthropoda > Malacostraca > Isopoda > Cirolanidae > Bathynomus > Bathynomus jamesi. The sequence continues at coordinate 105,635 of JAJOZX010008272.1, read as the reverse complement.
ACTTTTAAATACGCGTACGCCTAAATCTACTTCCTCGTCAACGCTCGCTAACTCTCTCTCATCCATCGTGTACGTGTAATTATTGTTACGAGAACCTATATGCCAAACTTTACATTTGTGTGCGTTAAATTGCATCTGCCACTTATCCGTCCACTCCATAATCCTATTTACATCGTCTTGGAGCCTATTTCTATCGTCCTCGTTAACCTTACCGCCTATTTTAGTATCGTCCGCGAATTTTGACACGTTACTAGTCAATCCTACATCTATGTCGTTAATGTAAATTACGAATAGCAATTGGCCTAACACTGAACTCTGTGGGACACCGCTACCTACATCCAACTACCCCGATTCACTACCATTAACAACGACCCTTTGTCTCCTAGCACGAAGCCATTCTTCTAACCAGTTGGCTACCTGACCGTATATCGTGCACTTTAACCTTCGCAATTAATCTTCCATGCGGAACTGTATCGAACGCTTTTTTAAAATCTAAATAAATGACATCAGCCGCTCTATGCCTGTCTTATTCGCGCACTATTTCGTTATAAAATTCTAACAAATTAGTTAAACATGATCTGTGGCGTCGAAACCCGTGCTGAATTTCTAAGTGATCGATGATACGATCCCTAACTACAGATTCCGAAAGTTTACGGACAATTGACGTTAAGCTAATGAGCCTATAATTGCTAGCTACTGTGCGGTCGCCTTTTTTAAAAATGGGTGTGACGTTAGCTAATTTGAAGTCTTCAGGAATAATCCCCGTTTCGAGTGACTTATTAAAAATCTTCGTTAGGGGGCCTACGATAACGTTTTTCAAATCTTTCAAATGTCTGGGATAAAACGCGTCAGGGCCTGGATCCTTGCTGACTTTGTTTATCGATATAATGCGCAACCTCACCCTCGTAAACAGTTATTTCATCGAAAATAGTCTCGCTACTAAATGGAACGATATCGTCCACGTCGGGGACATTATTTACGTCTTCTGTCTTCTGTGGTAAAAATTGTAGCAAAAACGTTATTGAAAATACCCGCCATCACCTGAGCGTCAGAAGCCAAAGTGCCCGTTAACATCCACTAGAGGGCCTATGTTATCTTTTATCGGCTTACGATTAATGACGTATTCAAAAAACTTTTTTGGATTATGTTTACTATCCGCAGCTATAAGTGTCTCTAAATTACGCTTAGCATTCCGAACTGATCTTTTAACCTGACGTCTAAGCTCGATATATCTGTTAAAGTTAGCTGCCGTGCCATTGCGCTTATTAAGTCTATACGCTCCTTTATGAACTCGCCTATTTCCCTAATCCACCACTTGGGCCTACCATGATTTCTAGCGCGCTTGGGCCTACGACCTAGCGCGCTTTGTTAAAATATAGAACTTGAGGCCAAACGCGCCAAAGAAAAGCACCATCATTGGGAGAAGATTAGTGCATCTCGAGGCCGGCTAAAGGAATGTGTGTCACAAAATTTCTTTTTAAAATTCCTAAAATCAAATAGGAAGTGGTACGCCCAAAGAAATTAAACGAAGTTAGATTATATTTTGAAATTTAACTTAAATGTGTACATAAGAAATGGTGTGTGGCTAAAAAAATAAAAATTAAATTGTTCTCCTAAGTTTGATAAATCTCGCTTAAAGAATGAGTTAGCTAAAAATAATTCAAACGCATAATAGTCTTCCCTTAAAAATTTAACGGAAGTAAACGGAGACACTCCGTGTGTTCTGTTCATGTCTGTAAACACTCAAGAATAGTATATCCTACGTTTCTCCGTTTAGAAAACGGACTGAGTTTTGTACATTCGGTTGAAATATATTACAATATATACATTATTGTAATGTAAAATTTTACAAGGGAATATTTACCACTCTCAAAAAGGAAATAGGTAAGCAATGTAAGTAAGGTATGCATTAGACATTATAATATGGTGGTATTAGTTATAATTTAAATGGTCAATTTACCAGACAGGACAAAGATAGAAAAATTGTACTATGTATGGGTTCATTCATTTTAAATGGTCTTGCGTATTAGAATACGGCTGTATTCAGTTAAATAACTACCAGTTGTAGATTAAAATTGTCTAACAGTCAAATTTAAATTGCATGCGCAGTTTACTTAATTGTATTGTTATTATTCAGTGTCTTCCCTAAGTAAACAAAAATTTATCGTTGTTAAAAATTTAACTTTTGCATTGTAAGTGGTTTAGTAATACATTATTTTTGTAAAGGGCTTTTCAATTACTCCCTACACGGATTGACAGAGAAATAAGACTATATAACAAGTTATATATATACACAGTGTGTCCGTAAAGTCATGGTGGGATTTTAAATAGCTATATTATTGCAACGAAACATGATAATGAGATGGAAAAAAAGGAAAATTGAAGAACAACTCTAAAAGAATAACTTTATTTAACGTAGTTCGATATGGGCTCCTCTGGTAGCCCTGCAGACATCTAGGCGGTGATTCAATTCCAGCCACACACGCCCAAGAACATCAGGAGTGACGGATGCGATAGCTTCCGTGATTCGCTAGTGCAAGTGATGAATATCCCTAATGGGTACACTGTACACGCTTTGCTTGACGTAACCCCACAAATAAAAGTCCAAAGGTGTCGGGTCCGGAGAGCGTGGAGGCCATGGCTTCCATCCTCCTCTTCCTATCCATCTCTGTGGAAATTTTTCATTAAGGAATTCTCGAACAACGTTGGCATAGTGCGGAGGAGCACCATCTTGCTGAAAGATGACATTATTGTCAATAAATTGGGGTACTGCAAAATGTTCCAACAAAGCGAGGTAGTTGTGTGACGTCACAGTGGGTTCCGCGAAGAAAAATGGGCCAATCACTCGAGCTCGTGCTAGAGCACACCACACATTAACTTTCGGGCTATTACGCTCATGTTCAACATAGGCATGTGGACAGCCTAGACTAACTACGAGATAAAGGTTAAGCTTAGCCTAGACTAAGATACAACTTTGAGAGTTGTTCTTAAATTTGGCATTGTTTCATCTCATTATCATGTTTCGTTGCAATAATATAGCTATTTAAAATCCCACCATGACTTTACGGACACACTATATATATATATATATATATATATATATATAAACTTGGAATAAATTTATATGAGGTGGTTTAAAGGAAAACAGGCTTAAAAATATATATATATAAATCATACATAAATGTAAAATATAAAACCACTTTTTATAACAATATACATATATATGAACAAGGTGTTATCAAATTGTTCCATAAATTAGTATACTTATACAGGACATCAAAGTGAACAAAAAATTTCTATGAACATAAATCCACAATCGCTTTGTTTCCGAGATACATTGGTTTTTTGCCGAGGACGATCCAATTAAAACTGAAAGTCATTTAAGTTTATCAAAGTCTATTTACAGTTTGTGTTTAAAAAGGTTTCCATGCATCAGAGTACATACTCCCACTTGTTGAAAATTTGGCTTCGGAAACAAGTACATGGTTGCGTATTGTTTCTGAACAATCTTGAAATGTTGAACACGTTTTCACAATTCATCTTTGTCATTGACTTCTCGTGCATAAACAAGATTTTTTAAATAACTCCAAAAGAAAAGCTGAGTTGCATTTTGGTCCGGAGACCTGGGTGACCAAATAATGGGACCATGCCACCCAATCTACTTCTGAGGATTTTGAGCACTTAATGCAAATAAACTTTGATAAACTTTAATGACTTTCAGTTTAATTGGATTGTTCTCGGGAAAAAAGTAATGTACAGTATCTCGGAAACAAAGGGATTGCAGATTTTTGTTCAAAGGAAATTTTTTGTTCACTTTGACGTGATAAATATGTATACTAATTTATGAAAAATAATTTAATAACACCCTTTATATGCAGAGTTTTCATATGTTTGGAGACATTGGAAATATGGGATCACCTGAAGATCAGGGCCCTCAGCCTTCTTTAGTTAGCCTTATAAGGCTAACTAACGAAAATATCACGACATAACCTAACCAATCGTTAGGTCAACTGTACGCCATTGACGATTGGTTAAGTTAGGTTGTGATATTTTCGTTAGTTAGGCTTATAAAACTAACTAAAGAAGGCTGGGGGCCCTGATCTTCAGGTGATCCGAAATATGTAGGAAGAGTAGTATATAAGCAACAATTTAGAGTGCAAATGCAATTCCATGCAATATGATCAGTAGTTGTAACAGTGCCATGTAATACTGCAAGAGTGGCAGTGCCTTGAAGTACTGCAAAATCCTGCAACACTGCAAGGAGGTGATGGAGGGGGATTTGCAGGAAAATGGGTGGAGGGAGGTAAGAAGGAATGGGGGAGTGGGGAAACCTAACCTAACATGTATGTATTTATGTTTGCGTGTAAGTATATGATTGTTTGTGTGGTTGCATGTTTGCATGTAAGCATATGATTGTTTGTGTGGTTGCATGTTTGCATGTAAGTGTTTCACGGTTTAAAAGCATGTTTGCATGTAAGCATATGATTGATTGTGTGGTTGCATGTTTGCATGTAAGTGTTTCACGGTTTAAAGGCATGTTTGTATGTGTACTTGCATTTAAAGGACAGTGATTAGAAGTAATACATTAATGTCGGAGTTAAGTGGAGCTACAGACAGACGTTTTCGTACCAAGAATTCCATAGCTTAGAGGATAAACGGCAAGGCTCATGGATAGCTTGGATAATCGGGTTGGTTGATTTTTTAATTCTTTGCATTAGACTCTATTGAGCACGTCTTGTTACCTCCAGGAAGCTCGGGACAGTGTGGGTAGAAAACATTTGCGAAGCTGTGCATCTCGGGAGTAATTTATGTAAGAGTCTAAAAGACCTGTTGTACAGCAAATTTAGGATTCTGCCAGAAACTTTTTCATAATTCACCCACAGTTGCTGTCCATATATATTACTGCAGAAAGTACGAAAGAGTGTCTTTAGCTTCACTTGTACAGAAACGAAAGTTCCTTCTAGTCATATTCGCTTTAGCACAAAGGCTTCGAGATTTTCTTATACCTGAGTCACCACTCAAGGAGCTGGTGATAGTTTGATCCAAATACTTAAACTCTTGTACTTCCTCAATTACTTCACCCTTCATTTTAAACCTAATATCAGCTGGCTGATTATAGCTTTTAGGATGAAATTGCATAACCTTAGTGTTTGCAACATTAAAGAGAATATCATGTTTCTACGAATACACTTCGCAGACTTTTAGTAGCCGATCCAGACCTTTAACAGAAGGACTTATTAACACCATATCATCGGTATAAACTAAGTTATTTATCCTTGTTATCTATACATCATCCCACTTTTGCCTCATTAAGTGAAGCAGAGGAGAGGAGAGAGGAGAGGAGAGAGGAGAGAGCAAGGAGCCTTGTCTCACCCCTCAAGAGCCAAAACACTCGGATAGTACATTGCCCCACCAAGCAGTATAAGATTGGTGGGAATACCAAAATTTCAATAAATTTAATATGTACATGAGAACCTTCCTGTCTCGTAGTTTTTAAAATAAAATATTGTGGTTCACTCTATCATATGTCTTACTTATATCTAGGAAACAGCTATAAATAGTTGAATTACTATCAATGTAATTAGATATTGCTTCTTTAAGTACATACAGTAGATACACAGGTCAGTTGAGTGGGACCTTTTAAAACCAAACTGATTAGATGTCCATAGGTAATCATGTAATCGGAGTAGCAAGAGTTTTTCTAGTAGTTTCGAGAAGCAGAGAGCGACAGCAATAGGACTGTAATTATTGCTGGACAGAATGTCTCCATACTTATTTTTGACCAGGGGTAAGATATATACCCTCATGAACTCTGCAAGGATATAGCTATGAGCAAGCATGACTGATAAGAGCAATGATATATACACAGACATTCCCGGTGACGGGAGAACGGGATCTAACCTAGGTGTGAATTTCTTAATGGTCTCTGGATTATTTCCTTCTCGCCTTTTTCATTCGTTTTTTGGTTTATAATTTCTGTAATAATAAACAACAATGTAATAATCAATGTAATAATAAATTTATAATTTCTGTAATAAATAATAATGCAGTAATAAATGTAATAAATGTAATAATAAATGTAATAATTAGGTAAAAAAAAATAGAATCTGTATGTATAGAACAAGAAGATAGTTTTAAATTTGTGCGAATGTCCTTATAAGCGGGACCCTTTAACAAAATGACCTTCCAGTGTCGGGAGAACGGGATCTAACCTAGGTGCGAATTTCTTAATGGTCCCTGAACTGTTTTCCCTCTTGTTTTTGGTTCATTTGCTTTTCTGTATCCACCCGAAGAGGATGCCAGTGGGCATCGAAACTGTTGTGGAAATAAAAACTCTCTATTAGAGTGGGTTTTTATTATCATATTTTGACCTTCACGTAGAAAAGTGAAGTTTTTTGCATTTATGACAGGGGTTATTTTTGTAACAGTTACGATATGAACACGTAAGTCTTGTAGATCTGTAATCCTCGTTTGATAGACATTTGATTTGATAAAGCCCCATGCAAATAAATCCAAGGGCGTTAGGGCAAGAGATCGAGCCGCCCAGGGCCTGTTGCCTCCACTTCCGATCCACCGATTTGGAAATCGTTCATTTAGGTACTCCCGAACAATGTTTTCGTAATGACAAGGTGTCCCATCTTGTTGAAAGACGACGGTGTTTAAAATGACATCTGAATGAAGATGCGACATTTACGTGCACGTATCGTAACAGCAGTTACAAAAGTAACCCCTGTCATGCTCCAAAATGTGTTCCGCAATGCTGCTGACAGATTCGAACTCTGTAGAGATACTGATGGTGCTCATGTAGAATCATATGCTTAATTAAGTATTCATTAAATATATGCCTTCTATTATATTGTTATTAAATTTTACCCTTTTTGCTACTTTTTCACTGAAATAGATAGGGACTTTATAAATACCCTGTGTGTATATATATATATATATATATGTATATATATATATATATATATATATATATATATATATATATATATATATACTCATAGCCTTAGAATGTTTATATTTATTTTTTTTAGCATTAACGGTTAGTCTAAGTACACACACACACACACACACAAACACACACACAAACACATTGCAGGTACATCGTGTAAAGGCTGAAATGAAAAACGTCTTTATGCTCGCTTTATTTAATATGTAGGCTATATGCATTAGTCGTGAAATAGAAATAATAATACATTCGACAAGACGGGTTAATATATGTATATACAACAGGCGTAAAATCAGAAACAATACCTACTTCACTTATTTAATATACAGGGTGTCTCAGAAGTCGCGCACCATAGGCTTTATTCAGATTTACGAGGTTTACGAGTCGAAATGGTTTATAAGTGATGTTTAATTACAATATATGTTCGATAATGTTCGAATAATAAAATTAATAGTATGTACTAGTGATGGATCGAGTGGTCGGTTTTTCACAACCGCGGTTGCGGTTGTGTTTGCGGTTGTCGAATTTTTTCCAACCGCGGTTGCGGTTGCGGTTATCATATACTAGGAAAAATGCGTAATTATTAACTGGATTTAGCCACTATAGTGCGATTTAGCCACACTTGGTACATAATATATACTAAATAGTATTTATTTAGTAAATACCTTATGTTGAACACAAGTTTTGCAATACACCGCTACCGCTATTTGTGTGTTGCAAAACTTGTGTTCAACATAAGGTATTTACTAAATAAATACTATTTAAATGAAGTATATTCTAAACTTATATAGCTATTATGAAAGAATAGGTCAAATTAATTAAAACCATATTTTGCACTAAGTGTGTTACCAGGATGAGGGACGAGGACCCATCGCACTGTTCATCCCACCTACCACTTTCCCCAGCCTCCACCCATTGGAAAGTTATGGATTATTATTCATTTGAAAAACTGATGTCAAACTTAATGACAGGCAGTGTGAATTTCAAGAATAATATTTTTGCTGCATTTTCACCTTTCAAGCGGCAACGCCTCTCATCGTACAACGTTCCCGCTCCACGCATAAGGAGACCCATCATTTTCTTTTTAAAAAAAGAAATATTTCTAATTAACCTAAAATTAAAATTAACTAAGCTTTTACAACCGCAACCGCACTTATGGAACGGCGGTTGCGGTTACGGTTGCGGTTGTGAATTTTTGTGCGGTTGTAGTGCGGTTGCGGTTGCGGTTGCGGTTATTCGATCCATCACTAGTATGTACAGTTAATCAAAAAGCTATCTTAAAATAGTTAAATTGAGTGAAGCTACATTAGCCAATGGTGTCTCAGAAATCGCGCACCATTAACTAATGTAGTTTCATTCAATTTAATTATTTTAAGATAGCTTTTTGATTAACTGTACATACTATTCATTTTATTATTCGAACATTATCGAACATATATTGTAATTAAACATCACCTATAAACCATTTCGACTAGTAAACGTCGTAAATCTGAATAAAGCCTATGGTGCGCGACTTCTTATACACCCTGTATATATGCATCAGACAAAATGGAAATAATAATGATTTAATATATATGCATCAGACATAAAATGGAACTAATAATACATGCTATAAGTTCACTTAAAACCATTCTTAAAAAAAATAGTAAACTCACATGTAATCATAGTTATATTTACATCTTCATTACTTTGTACTTCGCAATAAATGCGGTTTAACATTAATTCACCACTTAAAGTATGCGGTGGCGTATATTCTATATAAAGACCTTTCAGAACGTTTAAGTCTATTTTTCTCCTCACTTTACAACTTGAAGTAATCTTTCGTGCTCTTTAAACATGGTTAGAAGACAATCAAAAGCACGCTCAAAGATGATGTCGCTTACTACATCATCATCACTAAATTTAAATTTATAGGCAACACTCTAAAAGAATGCACTAAATCTTTTTTACCTAATTTTTCCAACTGTAAACTCTTCACAACTCATAATGATAGTTGGGAAGTCTTCTAATTCGTCACGGCAGCTACAAGGTGTGTTCAAAACGTTGCCGGACTGTTCCCCAAAAAAATTTCTGGTAACATTTACGATCTAATTGATGTTGTCCCCTTGAAAGTAGTCTCCATGGGCAGCTATACATCGCTCCCAACGGCGTTTCCAGTTTTGAAAGCATTCGTGGTAGGCCGTATTCCTGACCGCCTTCAGTTCATTTGTTGCATTTTGAATAATTTCTTTCACACTTTGGAATCTTCGCCCTTTCAATGCAAATTTTAGTTTGGGGAAAAGAAAAAAGTCTGCCGGGGACAGCTCTGAAGAATACGGGGCCTGGGGAACGACTACGATGTTGTGCTTCGCTAGGTGTCGCTGAATTGACAACGCTGTGTGTGCGGGCGCATTGTCATGGAGCGACATCCACGTTCCTGCGTTCCAACTTTCAGGCCGTTTTCTCCTTACTGCGTCTCGGACGCGCTTCAGTATTTCCAAATAAAACTGTCGGTTAACTGTTTGACCTCTAGGGACGAATTCGTAATGAACGAGTCTGTAGTAATCGAAAAAAACGACCAGCATTACTGTTACATTCGATCGGACTTGCCGTGCTTTTTTCGGTCTCGGGGACGTCGCGCACTTTCATTACGAAGGCTGCTGGTTTGTTTTAAAGTCATACCCGTACACCCACGTCTCGTCACCTGTAATGATGTTTCTCAGAAAATTTTCATCAACATTAGCACGTTGAAGGAGGTCTTGAGATACAACAACACGTTCCTTTTTTTGCTCGGCAGTCAAGACTCGTGGCAAAAATTCGGCTGGCACACGACGCATCCCCAAATTCTCTTAGAGTATCGTGTAGCATGATCCTATCGAAATGTCCATTTTGTATGCAACCTCCCTGACTGTCATTCTACGGTTCCCTCGAATCATTTCACTGAAACAAGCAACAGTGTCATCAGTTCTTCAAGTGGAAGGTCGTCCCACCCTTGCATCGTCCTCCGTCGACGTTCAGCTTTCCTTAAAGCGCTTTCAGAAGTAGTATTCCCCAGCTTAACGCAAAATTTTATGCACACACGTTGTTCTTCAACAGTAGCCACTATTCAAATGCACAAAATGCGAAAAAACACAAAATGACTTCACAAAACAGTAAATATCGAGAGAAGAAAATATGATAACCGATAAGAAAATACGGTAACCGGTAACCAGTAAGAAAATACGGTAACCGTCTTTGTACACAGACTGAGTCACACTACAACATGCATCACATGACGCACATGCGCGTCATGTGATGCGAGCGCAGCATAAACAATTCAGGAACTTTTTGAACACACCTCGTATATCTTATATATCGAAATAATTCTTCTGGGTGAACGGTGAAAGCGAGCTTTGTCTTGTAGTGTTCTATACCTTTGTTATACAGCCTATGGTATATTTCAGGGTTTGTTGCTTCTAAATATGTTTTCAGTTCCAGACCAGATGGTAAATGACGTCGGGCTAGCATCATGAAAAAGAAAAAACTATAATGTTTGTCATTTACCATTACTTATTCGGATTAGAGTGGATTTAATTTTCCCAGAAGAGTTCCTTGTTCCATGCACGGTCTGTGTGTATCATATATGTATATATATATATATATATATATATATATATATATATATAATATATATACACACGCGTGTCCGAGAATTATCTGTACAATTTTTGGCTGTTATTAAAAGTCAACCATGAAGTGGAGAAATTCCAGTTTTCTCCCATTTTACAGAGAATCTCATTACGTTTTTTCTGATACCAAGTTTTGACAAGTTTTTTAGAAATTCCAGTGTGTCCGAACATTATCTGTACAATTTCATCTTTTAATAAAATTCTTGATAACACACGTAAAATTCTTAAACAAGATTATTTAGAATCTGTATTTTCAAAAGTTTCTTTTATTAAAGTAACGTTGCTGCAAACATTCGATATGTGCACCATTAGTGATTCGCAAAACATCCAATCGATACTCCAAATGTTGCCATGTACGCTACAGCATATCCACATCAATTCGCTCAATAGCAGCTGTGATTCTTGCTTTTAAATCATCAATGTCTGTCACCCGCGTACATTTCTAAAAAACTTTTCAAAACGTGGTATCAGAAAAAACTTAATGAGATTCTCTGTAAAATGGGACAACACTGGAATTTCTACACTTCATGGTTGACTTTTAATAACAGCCAAAAATTGTACAGATAATTCTCGGACACCCGGTGTATATATATATATATATATATATGTATATATGTATATGTAAAAATGAACAATGAATAATTCCTATAAAATCATTATATAATCCTTATATGGATCCTGATATTCACTGTCTTCATACATTACTTATGTTTGTATGGTTTTTATGTTTGAATGTTCGTTTTAGAGGAGAGAGCCCTGTAAAAATGAACAATGAATAATTCCTATATAATTACACTGGTCAACAAAGATTTTTCATCAGAGTAAAATTTGTGGTGGCTGGATAGCATTTTTCACGCTGATTCCAAAACTGCATTCGGATTTTTCTAGCACGTATAGTTTTCAAGATGAAGGCATATATATAACTACACAGATTTAACCATTTTAAATAGGCAAAATACTAATATTTCAACATTTGATTGTGTTTATTTTATTGTGTTTTTTTAGTTTATTCATCTTATTTATTTCAATTATCTTAATTATACATCTTATGTATTTCAGGTGTGAGCTTTTACGTCTAGCAGCATTGTGATTCAGGCAACAACGCCGTGCTTTGTGTGTCAAAAGATCAGTCCATCCAAGAACTTGTTGTGTCAAGTTGGTGTACATTTTTTTTAATTTATAGTTTGCTCAGGTCAGTCAACATGCCTCGACAATGTAAGAATGACCCCGACAAGTTCTGTTTCGTATGCGGCCAGTTGACAACTAAAACACAGCGATAAAGTATTACAACCGACATTAAGAAAATATACAAGCTATACTTTGGTTGCCATCTAGGTGACCAAGTAAACCATGGGCGCCACATCAAATCTGTTCTGGCTGTTCAAATAGATACGTGATTGGCTTAACAAAAAGAAAGCTTCAATGCCATTTGCCATACCCATGATATGGAGGGAGCCGAGAGATCATCATGAAGACTGTTATTTTTGTAGTGTGAACTTAATGGGGTTTTCTGCCAAGAACAAACACCAGATTGTATATCCAAACTTGGATTCAGCACGTAGACCAGTAAAACATGATGAAACATTGCCCATTCCAATTCCCCAAGTGATAGGCTAGATTCTATCATAGATGACATGGAAAGTGATGAAGGTGCAACTGGCGTTTCCAGACCATCTACAGAACCAGAGTACACTTTTGAAGGTAGACATTTAGAGCCTAAAAAGTTAACCCAAGGACAGTTGAATGATCTTGTTAGAGACTTATCGCTGTCTAAAGAGAAATCAGAGCTTCTCGCCTCAAGACTAAAGGAGAACAATTTACTTGAGAACAATGTTCGTATTAGTTACTACCGAAAGCGGAATTTTGAATTAACAGCATTCTTTTCAGTAGACGGTCCTCTCTGTTATTGCCATGACATCAATGGACTATTTACAGCCATATCTCAGACGTATGTGGCATCTGAGTGGCGCCTCTTTATTGATTCGTCGCAGAGAAGCCTGAAAGCAGTTCTTTTGCATAATGGTAATATAATGCCATCCATCCCCATTGCCCATTCCGTCCATCTAAAAGAGACATATGACAATATGGATATACTACTTAAGGCAATCAAATACGACAGTCATCAATGGAATGTTTGTGGAGATCTAAAAGTTATAGGAATGCTTATGGGTATGCAGTCAGGATTCACAAAATTTTGTTGTTTCCTTTGCCTGTGGGACAGTCGCGCCACTATAGAACATTACACCAAAAGTGACTGGCCACTTAGGTATACATATGTCCCAGGGATAAGCAATGTCCAGTCTGTCCCTTTAGTGGATCCCCAAAAGATCTATCTGCCACCTCTTCACATTAAACTTGGTTTAATGAAGAATTTTGTTAAAGCAATGGGTAAAGTCAATTCTGAAGGGTTCCAATACCTTTCAAGGAAATTTCCGAAGGTTACTGCAGCAAAATTGAAGGAAGGAATTTTTGTTGGGCCACAAATAAGGGAGGTTTTGAATGACACTGAATTTGAAAAAGTCCTAAGTCCGCTGGAATTGAAGGCTTGGCTGGCGTTCAAATGGATATGTGAAAACTTTCTTGGAAGCAACAAGTCACCTGCGTATAAGGATGGAGTCAAGAACCTCCTTGATGCCTTCAAAGAAATGGAGTGTCGAATGTCGTTAAAAATTCACTTCCTGCATTCCCACTTAGATTTCTTTCCTGAAAACCTTGGTGCAGTGAGTGACGAGCAAGGAGAGCGCTTCCATCAAGATATTCAGATGATGGAGAAGCGCTACCAAGGATATTGGAATGAAAACATGATGGCGGACCATTGTTGGATGCTGTATCGTGACAATCCAGGCCAAATTTACAAAAGGAAATCACACTCACAGCGCTTTTAATAAAATAATGTATATATTCTTTATTTATAAGTACATTGAATAAGGTATATGATGTATTTGTTGTTTAGCATTCCTAAGTGTGATCTATACATCCATAAATTTTCTTATAGAAATATCAAAAACTTAAAAATATTAAAACCAGTGTATCTATATAACTATACGTGCTAGAAAACAAATAAAACCAGATTCGGAATCAGCGCGAGAAATGCATTAAGAAAAGTGTGATCATGTTTGTGATGAGAAAAAAAGTTTCATTTTGTTGGCCAGTGTTATTATATAATCCTTATATGGATCCTTATATTCATTTTCTTCATACAGTACTTATGTTTGTATGGTTTGAATGTTCATTTTTACATGAGAAACCAAAATCGCCTGAGCGAGTTTGGATAGAATTTCGATTTGTGCTTTCTATTGTGCTATTGTATTATGATTGTCTTGCATCTAACCCTCGTCCCTAAATTTTTTTAGATTATGCCTACACATTGCATATAACAGGATTGGAACCCGTAGTTGTACTTCTTAGTCCTTAATACCCACACTTTGTCTCTAATTCGTTTCTTTTAAATCCTCCCAATAATGACTTGTACTGTATGTACGAATTGAATAGCCGTGGCATATTCATTAATTATGAATTGACGTATGAAAACGTTACACATTATATATCGTTATTTATATGTTGTGTCCTGTCTGATATGATGCAATATAACTATTATTTGACCGTATTCATTCCTACGTCCATATCTTATCTTGACCATTATCCTATATCAATTTTATTAAATATTTCTTTTACTCGTGTAAGCCTATGAAATGTGCACAAAACTTTATGTATCCGTACCTGTTCGTTGAAAGTCGTGCAAATACGTTCGCATGTATTACTTTTTTTTATTTTTTATTTTTTATTATTTCGCCTCTCGCAATAAACTCGAAAATGCTTATGCAAGTGTATGCAATTCGATGATCACAGCATAAATTGACATCTGAAAACGTAAAATCTCCTCTCGCTCTGATTCGAATTTATAAAACATTATCATGCGTTATGTTATATCGTGTGTGTCATGTTGTATATAAATATATACTGTATGTGCCCATGTACTTTGTGTTGTATTAATAACCATATATAAATATAAAAACACCGTAAGAATTGTAAGTGACTAATGTACTTAATGATGTATGATAATTAATGTACTTAATGATGTAATGTACTTAATGACGTAGTGAATGTACTTTAATGGAACTGTAATTAACGATAAGTGAATGTGAATTAAGTGGTAATTATAATCATAATTGTAATAAACCAAAATTAAACGTAATCAGTGGTGTACTTAGATTGCACTCAATGTACTACTCCGAAATTATGTCGCCCTTTAGAAATTTATACTCGGCGAAAATACGATTATTTTTAAATTTTTTTATTTTTATTTGGAATCTTTCAAAATTCTGATCACGTGTTTAAAAGGGGTAAACTTAACCTTCAAACTGCACTCCCCCAAAATTTAGATTATATATAAAGCATGTAATTGTAAAGTAACATTACTTCGATTACGACTTCTTCTTAGACTCCACTTCCTGAGGAGGGGGCAGAGGCCCTTTGCCTCCTTAATTTTTTAGATTCCGGCCTGAGCCATGGTCGAAAGAGGTCGAACCTCTACCCCTGTAAATTCAGAGCACTACCTGTACATCTTTAGAAGTAAATTACAGTGACAGAGTGTTCTTTTTAGCTTTTCATTCGAGCTGTGCCCTCGTCCGAGAACTCAGTCAAAAAAGTCGATAACTTATAAAAAGAAAATCAGCGAATCTTCAGAGAAAGTATCATAGTATTATAGGAACGGGGTTAACAGTCTGTTGACCCTATAGCGAGAAAAAAAATAAGAATGTTATAGAAGAAAACTATCGCGAGAAATATCCAAAGCTGCCTCATAACCAGAACCCCCGTCGACTCCGAAACAACCCAGGCAATAGACGGAGGGGTTAACATATATATGTATATACATGTGTATTATATGTGTGTATATATATATATATATATATATATAAGTATATGTATATATAAATTATATATGTATATATATGTATATATAAATTATATATGTAATATATATATATATATACATATATATATATATGTATATATACAGGGTGGTGCAAAAGTCTGGACCCATAGGCAATTTACTATATAAAAAATATCTTTCGATTTTTATAATCAGTGGTTTACGTTAACAAACCAAGAACAATACAGGCGCTAAAGGATAACATCACAACAGAAATTGAAGCCATAAGAACGAATAATACTATGCTTACAAATGTGCAAAGGTCTTGTGTCAACCGAGTAGAAAAGTGTTTGGAAGAAGATGGACATCAATTCGAACACTTATTGTAAATTCTGAACGAACTTTAAATTTAACATAATTTAGTCACTGGTGTATGGTTAATTAAATTTCATTTCATAATAAACTTCCAGCAGGCCACACTTTTTTTCATATAAACCGTCTATGGGTCCAGACTTTTGCACCACCCTGTATATGTGTATGTATGCATGTGTATATTTGCATATATATATATATATATATATATATATATATATATATATATAATATATATACTTGGTGATCCAGATAAATGGGACCCATAAAAAAAAGCCAAATATTCTTAATATTTAATTCCTTTCATAAAAACTATATATCATTCGAAAGAGTAGAGTTACAAGTTTATTATGAAATATTTATTTTTTTAAAATGACTCCTTTCAAATGTGTTCCATTAGTTGCTAAGCATTCCAGTGTTCTCGCTTGTAAGTTCTGCATCACTTTTGCAAGAGTGTGCGGTGGTATGGCTTGTATCTCATTTGTGATGGCGGCCTTCAATTCTTGCAAGGTCGTTGGGTTATTTCTGTAGACCCTACTCTTTAAATATCCCCAGAGATAATAATCTAAGGGAGAAAAATCGGGAGACCTTGCGGGCCATTCAACGTCTCCAAATCTTGAGATTAACTCGCCTGGAAACGTTTGACGCAAAACTGCCATGCAGTTCCTCGTGGTATGGCAGGTAGCTCCGTCTTGTTGGAACCAGTGGTTTTCTAGACAACGATCTCTTAATTTAGGAATAAGGAAATCGGTCAACATTTTTTCGTAGCGATCACCATTTACAGTGACCGTGTTTCCGGTGGAATCCTCGAAAAAGTACGGCCCTATGATCTGAGATGCAGTAAGACCACACCAAACAGTTACACGCTGACTATGCAACGGGACTTCGGTAATATTCAATGGATTTTCTGTTGCCCAGAAACGACAATTTTGTTTGTTTACAGTTCCATTCAAGTGAAAATGGGCTTCGTCTGACATAATCAAAGTTGCAGGAAAATTGGTGGTGTCATTTACCTTCTGTTGGATCCATTGACAGAATTGTCGTCTTCGTGCGAAATCTCCATCGTTTAGTTGTTGCACTGTTTGAATTTTATATGGAAAGAGCATTAAATTTTGCTTGAATATACGGTGTGTTGTTCCATATCCAACTCCTAACAGCTGAGAAGCACGTCTGATGCTTATGTTAGGATTATCCTGTACAATTTCATGAGTTCTGTTAATGATCTCGTCTATCCTTGCTGTGCGCACTCTTCCAGTTGGTTTTCTTTTTCCAATGCTGCCAGTTAGGGAAAAATTTCTGACACACCGACGGATTACTTTCTTAGAAGGTGATTTTGACATCTGAAAATTTGTCTTGAAAGATCATTGAGCTGAAACTACACTTCTTCCATGCTCATAATAATATTGCTCAGTTATGAAACGCAGCTGTTCCACAGTCCATGCAGTCATCTTGAAGGGTTAGTTTTAACTAACACTTTTATTTTGTTTTGTATCTTGTCTTGTCTTGTATTGTCAAAACCTATACAATCCTGTACAAACTTGTAACTATCCTCTTTCGAATGATGCGTATGATTTTATAAAAGGACTTATACTTTAAGAGTTACAGGGGTTTCTTTTGGGTCCCATTTCTCTGGATCACCCTTTATATATATATATATATGAATATATACCGTATGTGTATATATAAGTATGTATATATGTATATATATATATGTATACAATAAGTTTTCTGTTTTAGGTTTCGAAGATGCTGATGAACCGAAATACGACTCGATGGTGATTCCATTGTTCGAGGGCAGCTCGAGGTTTTCTGTAGGAGATCCCTCGACGTAGGCGCCGTTACTGCTACCCTGGTGCAAGGGTGGAAGATATAACTAATAGTGTTGACCATTTTACAGACGGAACCTCTGAGGAAAAAACGTATGTTATTCATGTCGGTACTAATAACGTTTTAAAATCTAGATCAGAAGAACTGCTGGCTAGGTACAGGGACTTACTAGAGCGACTAAAGGAAAAAACTAATAAGATTGTTTTAACAGGTATACTTCCTCGAATTATCCAACGTAGCGATTTCTACAGCAAGGCGACTTATATCAACAATAACCTAAAGTCTCTTTGCCAACAGGAAGGAGTGCATTTTGCGAATTTTTGGAACAGTTTCTTCGGTAGGAGGGACTAGTTCCTCGGAGATGGACCTCATCTTAATGACGTTGGAGCTGCGCGTTTTGGAAGACTTTCATGATACTGTCTCTTCTTTTCAGGCTGCCGTAACTCGAACGGTCCCAGCGTAAATTCCACAAATTTCCCCTGCGCTCGCGAAGGTGTCGCAATTACAAACAATTTGAAGGTTCTATCCTTAAACGCTCATACCCTACGAAATAAAATAAACGAATTTTTTCTTTAATTGCTTGTAAAGACTATGATTTAATTGCGATAAATGAATCGTGGCTTAGCACTGAAACACGTGACTTTGTAGGGGAGTATCAAATTAAAGGTTATAGACTTTTTGTTAAAAACAGAATAGGTAGGCGAGGAGGCGGTGTTATGTTGTATATCAAAGATAATATTGCGAACGTTATAGAAGTAAAGCACACAATTCCAGAACCGATAGATTCGACTATAGCAGAACTTAAATTGAACGATTTCAAACTTCTTGATGCGGTTATATTAGGCCCCGTAATCAAACAGCTGATACGGACGAAGCGTTATATCGTGAACTAAAGCGAATAATCGGTAGTGAGCAGGCCTTAATTATGGGTGACTTTAATTGCGCCAACGTGAATTACGATACAATGCAGGGAGACGCGGAAGGTAATCGTTTAGTTAATTTTCTCGAGGATAGCTTTCTTATTCAAAAGGTTGGGGAACCCACGAGGTTGGACAGTATTTTAGATTTAGTAATAACTACGGATGATAGGCTAATTACTGATCTTCAACTAATAGAACCGTTAAACAATAGCGATCACAATATGGTAGAGTTTGTTCTCTCAGTAAGTCACTCGAAACCAACTAACTCGACTAAAATTCCTAAGCTTCCAGCACGCAGACTTTTGTAAATTTCGAAATAAATTGTCACACGTCAATTGGGAAAACGTAATGGGGAACTCCAACGCAAAGCTAATGTGGGAATCGTTCGAAACAGTGTTTAGGACTATAAATGAGGAATGTGTACCGTACAAAATTAAGCGTGCGAAAGTAAACAACAAGCCCTTGTGGTTTACTTCTAGAGTATGAGATATTATAAAGAGAAGAGATAGGGCTTATAGGATACATAAGTGCGATAAAGACAATTTGTGGTTACGAAACAACTACATATCTCTAAAGCGTGAAGTGAAAAGTGTAAAAAAACGTCCAAGCGCGAATTTGAAATCTCCATAGCTCGTGACGGTAAAGAAAACCCCAAGCGATTCTTTCAATAAGTAAACAACAGAAATCCAGTAAAAAGTGTCTTGGAGCCGTTGAAAAATGTAAAAGGAGATCTAGTTTCTGAAAACAAGGAAATGGCTAACTTGCTAAACGAATTTTTTACGTCAGTTTTTACTGTAGAAGATGAAACGATATCCCTACAGTCATATTCATATTACCTTTTGAAATGGTAATATTTTGGATAATATTGTGGTTAGTGAAGGGGAGGTAATGCGCTATCTTGATAAAATGAAAACACGTAAATCACCGGGGCCGGATTCCATATATCCCATACAACTAAAAGAATTAAAAGATAGCATTGTTGTGCCGCTAACAAAGATTTTTAATGTGTCTATTTCTGAGGGGTGCGTACCAGATAATTTCAAGTTAGCAAACGTAACACCTATCTTTAAGAAAGTCGACAAAGGTGCGGCGGGGAATTATAGGCCAATCAGTTTAACGTCTTTTGTAGGTAAGCTACTGGAATCAATAATTAGGGATCGTGTAGTCGAACACTTAGAATTGCATAAACTAGTTACAAATACGCAGCACGGTTTTAGGCGAAACAAATCTTGCTTAACTAATCTTTTAGAATTTTTACAAAGCATGGGTGACGTTTACGATAGACATCGGGCGGTTGATGTAGAGTAGTGTATTTAGATTATCAAAAAGCGTTTGACACCGTGCCACACAAAAGACTCATTGAAAAAACTAAGGCACATGCAATTAGGGGTGTAATAATAAATTGGATAGAAGAGTGGTTGCGAGGTAGGAAACAGAGGGTGGTCGTTGATGGAGCGGAGTCGTGTTGGGCTAATGTAGCAAGTGGCGTTCATCAAGTTTCTGTATTGGGCCGCTTGCTTTTTCTTATATATATTAACGATTTAGATGTCGGCCTAGTCAGTACAGTGTCAAAGTTTGCGGATGAAACGAAGCTGGGTGGTATGGCGATTATTGACGAAGATAGAGGTAAAATCCAGGAAGATCTGAATAAAATCGTTGATTGGGCAGTCACATGGCAAATGAGATTTAACGTCGATAAGTGCAAAATTTTGCATATAGGTTCGCGTAACGGCAATTTTGCGTATAATATGTCAGGGAAAGATTTAACAAGCGTAGACCAGGAAAAAGATTTAGGAGTTATAGTCACTGGTGATTTAAAAGTAGCGAAACAAAGTACAGCAGCGGTCAATAAAGCGAACAAAGTGTTAGGTTTTATAGCTCTAAATTTTGAGTAGAAATCGCTCGATATTATAGTTCATCTTTATAAATCATTAGTTAGACCCCATTTGGAGTACGCGGTCCAATTTTGGAATTCGCATATGCGCAAAGATATAGAAAAAATCGAAAGAGGTCAAAGACGAGCAACTAAGATGATTCCGTCGTTTAGGTCAAAGTCGTACGAGGATAGGCTTAAGGAGTTAAAATTGACTACACTCGAGACTAGGTGGCTAAGGGGTGATCTAATCCAGGTTTTCAAAATTATGAATGGGTTAGATAACGTAGATGGAGATAGTTTTTTCGAAGTATCTCAATATAATAGGACTAGAAATAAAGGGTGTAAGTTGACAGGTAGAAGGTTCGAGACAACAGTTGCCAAAAACTTTTTTACGCATAGAATAGTAAATAGCTGGAATAGTTTGCCGGTAGAAGTAATTAGTAGCACATCTATAAACAAGTTTAAAAATCGATTGGACGCATATGTTGATAGATTGGGTATAGTTTAAGGTAGTAAAATTAAGGCTCTGTGGTGATAGATCCCACAGCTCAACACAAGTGTTGTGGGATATAGGGAGGCAGCATCTTGGGTTAGGGGATACGCTCTGTCCTTAAACACCCCATTTAAAGAGATTCCTCTGCCGAGCGGTGCCCCCCCATAGAACTGTGACGTATTGAAATACTCATGATCTTCACTTGCCCCACAAACACCTTTAAATGAGAGACCCAAAATGGGTGCACACACATTTCTACATTACTGTATAGTGTTTACAGCCACACCTACACTTTTCTTCCTAAGTGTATATATGGAAATGTATATGGTTCTAAATTGTTAATTGGTAGCCAAATTGAAATGGACCATGACTTATTTTTGGTTAGCAAGGTACTGGTAGTGATGGATACCGTAATGAAAATGACTGGATGCTTTGGATCTAATATATTTGCATGTCGGATATAAATAGATATAGAGTGTAACATATTTGTGGATAGTAGTCTATTATGACTTGATCCCCTTGATCGAGAGATTCTATCTTTAGTTTTTAATTAATAATTAATTAGTTTTAAATTGATAATTATTTAGTTTTGTAAAAATTGGTGGTTGCCAAGGTACAGGCAGTTTTTACATAGTGGAGCTACCTCGATGGGCCGAAGTGGCCCCTAGTGTGCCCACTATAAAAATTTCTCATGTACTTATGTTCTTGTGGTTCGGGACCCACGTAAAATTGTAGGTCCCCTCCGCCACCAAGGAGGACATGAGCAATACACAATTACGAACGCAGTGAAGTAGACCAGCCATGAGTGGATCCTAGGGTCTTTGTTGGTCTGAAACATTATAACATTATGTTTATATATATATATATATATATATATATGTATATATATATATATATATGTATATATATATTATATATATATATATGTATATATATATATATGTATATATATATATATGTGTATATATATATGTATATACAGTATATATATATGTATATATATATATATATATATGTTATATATGATGAATAAAACCACGAAGGAAAGGAAACACAGATGGTGCTCAAGCGCTTTCGTCTAATGACATCCTCAGGAACACTGAAGTACAAAAAGAATTACAGCCTATATATAGGTTACAGAAAGAGAAAAAAATATATATATACAATAAACGGAGAAACGAAATTAAAGGATTGTGGAAGGGGGCACACAAATTTATAAGGAAAAACTATCGATTTTTAGCACAAGATTAAGATTTGTTTCCAAACAATGTTATAGATAAAAATAAAATAAAAAATAAAATAAAATATATATATACAAATTTATACTGGAAATCTGCCCAAGTTTTAGCACTCTGCTCTTTTTGTATATAAAAATTGAACAATTATCGATTTTTAGCACAAGATTAAAAGATTTGTTTCCAAACAATGTTATAGATAAAAAAAAAATATATATATACAAATTTATATTGGAAATCTGCCCGGGTTTTAGCACTCTGCCCTATTTTTTGTATATAAAAATTGAAAAATAAAAGTTATTAGGGTGGCATACCAATTTTTTAGCAAAGATTTAGCGTTCTACCTTTCTTATCTAAATCTGTTCTGAAGGAATTCAAAACAACAGGATCGAGTTGAAAAAGACCTTTGCTTATGTTGAAGTTATTTGTTAGTTGGATAATGGCAGACTCAAAAATATTTATAATAACAATGTTGCTAGAGTGGAATAAAACTGAAGCATTATTCCAATCAATACAGTGGGATAACTCTGACAAATGGACAAAAAGGGCACTGGACAATTGTCCTGTTATAACGGAATATTGATGCTGTTTTATACGTGTGTGCAAATCCTTTCCCGTCTGACCTATGTAAAAGGAATCACATTGTTTACAACCAATTTTATAGATAATGCCTGAATTATTGGTAGGGCTATTTTTTACTATGATATTTTTCACAATATTGTTATATGAAAATACTACATTAATATCCAAAAGTTTAAATACATTAGCAATGCCTAAAAAGCCCGGGAAAAATGGAAGTACTAAAATATTTTTTGACAAAGAAAGAGTGTTATTATTGACGCGATAGAAAGTTCGTTTTGCCTTGTTGAGAAAAGATTCCATAAACGCAGATGGATAACACAGATCACTTCCAATACCGTTGATTTTTTCTAATTCGGCT
>JAJOZX010008272.1:72500-80000 GCA_023014485.1 Bathynomus jamesi | reverse complement strand
TTCTCTTTACGTTTCCCACTCTGTGTCTCTAATTCGTTTCTTGTAAATCTTCCTAATAATGATTTGTACTATGCGTACAAATTCAATAACTATGACGTCACATTTTCCCGTCATTTATTTCCCTAAGGACTAAACACTATAGAAGTCATTATTTATATGTTGTGTAGCATAAACATTATTATTGAACCATACTCATTCTTACATTCATGTTCTTTCTTGACCGCTATCCTTTATTAATTTATTACTTATTCATTCATCTACCTATTGTCTACTTATGCCCTATCAACTTATCAGTCTATGTTTACTCGTGTCAATCATGAAATGCAAAACTTTAGGTTCGTTCGAGAACGCGAAAAAACGTTCTCGTATTATTTTTTTCATTTTTATTTTTAATTATATGACCTCCCGAGGTGAACTCAAAACAATGCTTAGTAAGTGATCGAATTCCGCTGACCGACAGAATTGAACGCTTCTAAGATAAAAAAGTCTCCTTTCGCTCTGATTCGAATTTATAACATTATCATGCGTTATGTCATATCATGTGTGTTATGTGCCCATGTACTTTGTATTATATTTCTAACATCTTAATTGTCTGTAAAAACAAAACCAAGTTGTAGTAACTGTTTAATTGTAATTAACTGTAATTAACAATAACTTGTAATGTACTTCAGTGAAACTATAATTAAATGTAATGATTTAATTTATAATGTAAGAATGTACTTTAATAGAAGTGTAATTAAACAATGAGTGAATATGAATTAATTGGTAATTGTAATCGTAATTGTAATGAACCAAAATTAATACGTACTCAGTCATGTACTCAAAATTGTGCTTATGTGCTAATACGAAATTATATCGCTTTCAGGAATGTAGAATCAGCGATACTGTTGTTTTTTTTTATTTTTTATTTTTTTATTCTTTTTAGTTGAAATCTTTCAAAAACATCTGATCATGTATTTAAAAAGGGGGGAAACTTAACCTTCGATTGTCTCCCCCAAACATTTAGACTATATTATACTGTACTTGTAAAATTACTTCACTTCAGATTAGCACTTCATCATCGTACTTCGTCATTGGACTTCATTAGAGAACTTCATCGAGACTCTTCTTTGGACTGCAGCCTCGCTGCAGGGGAGGGGGCAGAGGCCCCTTGCCCCTTAACAAGAACGCCTCGTCTATACGAGACACCCCAGACCCATAGCCAGGATAAGAAGATAAGAAGATTCTAACAAGTTGGCGCCCTATTGCCAGGATGAGATTATTTTAAGATGTTTAACAAGATGTTGTTTAACAAGATGTTGTTTAACAAGATGTTGTTTAACAAGATGATGTTTAACAAGAAGATGTTTAACAAGAAGATGTTTAACAAGAAGATGTTTAACAAGATGATGTTTAACAAGATGATGTTTAACAAGATGATGTTTAACAAGATGATGTTTAACAAGAAGATGTTTAACAAGAAGATGTTTAACAAGAAGATGTTTAACAAGAAGATGTTTAACAAGAAGATGTTTAACAAGAAGATGTTTAACAAGATGTTTAACAAGATGATGTTTAACAAGATGATGTTTAACAAGATGATGTTTAACAAGATGATGTTTAACAAGATGATGTTTAACAAGTGGCCACTCTTTGGCCAAGAATAGAAATTACCCTGCATCAGGATAAAAAGAAGATTTTAAGAAGATTATTTTAAGAAGAGGCCACTCTTTGGCCAAGAATAGAAATTACCCTGTATCAGGATAAAAAGAAGATTTTAAGAAGATTATTTTAAGAAGAGGCCACTCTTTGGCCAAGATAGAAATTACCCTGCATCAGGATAAAACCATTTGACCGGCGTGTCACGACTTCTAGTTCGTAACATCCACCCTTGACCGGTGTGTAACGACTCCAAGCCTAGTTTTCATCCAGGAACAAGTAGCCAGCAAGACGTCTTCAGGACACGTCTCAAGGATTTCGCCCGTAGAAATGTTAAGTACATTTTGTTTTTTTAAGTAATTTATAAACATTTGAAAAGTCCGTATTATTAACAGTTAATATTCAGTATGGAGCTAGAATTTAACACAAAACACAGTGAACATTTCAGACACCAGTGATACATTTTTTAGTGAAACAGAGTTAATTGTAACAGAGTTAATTTCACTGTTATATTCAGTATAGAATAATTTTATTTTGTACCTTCCCGTACATTAGAATGAAATATTGTTTAAATTTTTTTTTTTTTGGGGGCAAATTTTTTTTCAATTACTGAATTGAATTGACTTGCAAATTAAGAGAGAGAGTTTACAGAGAGTTTATAGATTTAGAGAGATACTTGAAGTAATTTTGAAGTCATTTTTTTGTCATTTTTTTGCATTTGCAAAAAATGACTTGCAAAAAAATGACTTGCAAAAAAATGACTTGCAAAAAAATGACTTGCAAAAAAATGACTTGCAAAAAAATGATTTTTTTCAAGTCATTTTTTTGCAAGTCATTTTTTTGCAAGTCATTTTTTTGCAAGTCATTTTTTGCAAGTCATTTTTTTGCAAGTCATTTTTTTGCAAGTCAGAAGGTTGCACCAAGAGGGTCAACCAAACCCCAGAGGTTAATCGTCTCCACTTGATAAAGATCAAGTGCAGTCATTTTCCATTTTTCAGTTAATCTTCACTTGACAAGCGTTCAAGTTAGACAGTTAAGTTTCATTTTCAGTTTCAAGATACTACTTGATAAGAGTTCAAGTCAGTTTCATTTCCAGTTTCAGAATACTTGATAGAGTTCAAGTCAGAGTTATATTCGAAGTCAGAGTTATATTCGAAGTCAGAGTTATATTCGAAGTCAGAGTTATATTCGAAGTCAGAGTTATATTCGAAGTCAGAGTTATATTCGAAGTCAGAGTTATATTCGAAGTCAGAGTTATATTCGAAGTCAGAGTTATATTCGAAGTCAGAGTTATATTCGAAGTCAGAGTTATATTCGAAGTCAGAGTTATATTCGAAGTCAGAGTTATATTCGAAGTCAGAGTTATATTCGAAGTCAGAGTTATATTCGAAGTCAGAGTTATATTCGAAGTCAGAGTTATATTCGAAGTCAGAGTTATATTCGAAGTCAGAGTTATATTCGAAGTCAGAGTTATATTCGAAGTCAGTCAATTGAATTCAACCTTTTTTTGTTTTTCAAGATAATTGAATTCAACCTTTTTTTGTTTTTCAAGAGAATTGAATTCAACCTTTTTTTGTTTTTCAAGAGAATTGAATTCAACCTTTTTTTTTTTTCAAGAGAATTGAATTCAACCTTTTTTTGTTTTTCAAGAGAATTGAATTCAACCTTTTTTTGTTTTTCAAGAGAATTGAATTCAACCTTTTTTTGTTTTCAAGAGAATTGAATTCAACCTTTTTTTGTTTTTCAAGAGAATTGAATTCAACCTTTTTTTGTTTTTCAAGAGAATTGAATTCAACCTTTTTTTGTTTTTCAAGAGAATTGAATTCAACCTTTTTTTGTTTTTCAAGAGAATTGAATTCAACCTTTTTTGTTTTTCAAGAGAATTGAATTCAACCTTTTTTTGTTTTTCAAGAGAATTGAATTCAACCTTTTTTTGTTTTTCAAGAGAATTGAATTCAACCTTTTTTTGTTTTTCAAGAGAATTGAATTCAACCTTTTTTTGTTTTTCAAGAGAATTGAATTCAACCTTTTTTTGTTTTTCAAGAGAATTTAATTCAACCTTTTTTTGTTTTTCAAGAGAATTTAATTCAACCTTTTTTTGTTTTTCAAGAGAATTTAATTCAACCTTTTTTTGTTTTTCAAGAGAATTTAATTCAACCTTTTTTTGTTTTTCAAGAGAATTTAATTCAACCTTTTTTTGTTTTTCAAGAGAATTTAATTCAACCTTTTTTTGTTTTTCAAGAGAATTTAATTCAACCTTTTTTGTTTTTCAAGAGAATTTAATTCAACCTTTTTTTGTTTTTCAAGAGAATTTAATTCAACCTTTTTTGTTTTTCAAGAGAATTTAATTCAACCTTTTTTGTTTTTCAAGAGAATTTAATTCAACCTTTTTTTGTTTTTCAAGAGAATTTAATTCAACCTTTTTTGTTTTTCAAGAGAATTTAATTCAACCTTTTTTTGTTTTTCAAGAGAATTTAATTCAACCTTTTTTTGTTTTTCAAGAGAATTTAATTCAACCTTTTTTTGTTTTTCAAGAGAATTTAATTCAACCTTTTTTTGTTTTTCAAGAGAATTTAATTCAACCTTTTTTTGTTTTTCAAGAGAATTTAATTCAACCTTTTTTTGTTTTTCAAGAGATTTAATTCAACCTTTTTTTGTTTTTCAAGAGAATTTAATTCAACCTTTTTTGTTTTTCAAGAGAATTTAATTCAACCTTTTTTTGTTTTTCAAGAGAATTTAATTCAACCTTTTTTGTGTTTGTGAGAAGAAAATTGACCTATCTGTCTTTTCTTTTCATGCCATTGTTACGTATATAGATATATAGTTATGTAATTCATTAATTGTCACAAAACCGTTTTTACAATTGTTTGTTTGTAACGATTTTGGTAATTATTGTAATGTATATGAGGAACGTGCCGTCCCTCCGTTTTGTTTCAACTTTTTTTAATTTTTGTTCTAAGTAGTGTGACAAGCAATCTTTTTGCTTAAAAAAAAAAAAAAAAAAAAAAAGTAATTGTCAATTTCAGACTAAAATATCAAATAATTCAAATTCTATCAACATTCAACGAAAGAGTATGATTTTTCTACTTAACCTGCAAAAATTATTAAACCTTTTTAATATTTTCTTTTATCTAAAAATAATTTTTAATATAAAATTTACCTGAAATTATTAAAAGAAAAGATTGTTCGAAATGCTTCCCTTCCATTTCAATAACTTTTTTATTCTTGGTCGAAATTCATCTATGGTTCGATTTACTTTTATTTTTTTAGAATATTATAAAATTGTATTTAGCTCGTTGAAATGCATAATTGATTCATATTTTTAATTTGTATTTTTATTTTTTTTGTTCAATTAATCGTGAGTAACTGTCCTTAAATTGTTATTGTACCATTTGTAAGGTATCAAACGAAAATTATAGTCAAATTGACATACTACTACAGTATATGGCTATGAATTTTAGTTGTCGAAATTAATTGTGTGTCAAAATTCAATTTTTAAAACCGTGAGATGTACTTTCATTAATTGTAAGTCCTCTAAGTTCGTTTTTTTTAATTACCTTATACGTGTAACTAATTAATTATGTAAAATCTATAATCCTAATTGAATTTTATTACTTTTGACACATATTCGAATTCATTTACGTTCCGTCCCTTCAGTCACTTTTGCATTAAAAACTCGTATGCAAACATCATCGTTATAATCTTAATAATTTTTGCTTACTATATATAAATTCTCGTTCATGCATTTATTAAGTTGTTTTATCTATTCCTTAACGTAAATGTATATATATATATATATACCCTAAACCCATCTTAAATTATATACATCATTTTTAAACTTTGTTAATTCAAAAAAACCTTCCAAATCCCTACACATTTGACCACAGGTCTATACATCATCCACTACGTAATTCGATTTGTACCTACAACAGTCAATAAAAATGCATGCACACTATATATACTATATATACAAACCTCATGCTAAAATCATTGGATATCACAATAAACTATTTCACTGCGCGTAATTTAATCTTAATCATTTTTGCTTATATATATAAATTTTTGCTCATGCATTTATACAGTTAATTTAACAATCCTCTCAGCTAATGTCTCTCGAACTTATAAAATACACACTTTGTACCCAATAAACATAAATACACACTAGACCACAGGTCTATACATCATCCATTACGTAATTCTATTTTTACCTACACTAGTCAATAAAAATTAGCTTATAGATTGTACGATTTATATTTTTCCCTTTTTCCTAGTCATTATGAATGTAATTTTCCCCACAAAAAAAAATAAATAAATAAAATTTTGCTAAAAATTTTACAATATCATTCTTTGTCTAGCTTAATTGTTCTCTAAATTAATGTATTAATCCTATTAAATGTTTGTCTAAACTAAAGTATTAATCTTTGATTTTTTTATATTTTGTAAGCAAGGGTCATTTTAAAAATTTGGATACTCTGCATTGTACTCGACCACGCGAAATCGTTCTGTATAAAATTTGTATTGTAACTAATGGTACCCTGTTAGGATGTTATTTTCTCACTGTATTTTATTAATGGTACCCTGTTAGGATGTTATTTTCTCATTTGTATTGTATTAATGGTACCTATTAGATTATTGTATAAATATCATTTTTAAAAGGAGAGAGTAATGTAAAAAGTGAACAATGAACAATTCCTACACCATCATTATATGAATTCATTGTCCATTTTTACATAAGAAACCAAAAATCACATAAGCGAGTTTTGGATAGAATTTCGATTTGTACGTCTTTATTCATTCCTGTATTTTTCTAATTCATCTTTCTAATAATGACTTATACACTATGACGTCACAAAATAACTTTATTCTCTTTACGTTTCCCACTCTGTGTCTCTAATTCGTTCTTGTAAATCTTCCTAATAATGATTTGTACTATGCGTACAAATTCAATAACTATGACGTCACATTTTCCCGTCATTTATTTCCCTAAGGACTAAACACTCTATAGAAGTCATTATTTATGTTATGTAGCATAAACATTATTATTGAACCATACTCATTCTTACATTCATGTTCTTTCTTGACCGCTATCCTTTATTAATTTTATTACTTATTCATTCATCTACCTATTGTCTACTTATGCCCTATCAACTTATCAGTCTATGTTTACTCGTGTCAATCATGAAATGCAAAACTTTAGGTTCGTTCGAGAACGCGAAAAAACGTTCTCGTATTATTTTTTTCATTTTTATTTTTAATTATATGACCTCCCGAGGTGAACTCAAAACAATGCTTAGTAAGTGATCGAATTCCGCTGACCGACAGAATTGAACGCTTCTAAGATAAAAAAGTCTCCTTTCGCTCTGATTCGAATTTATAACATTATCATGCGTTATGTCATATCATGTGTGTTATGTGCCCATGTACTTTGTATTATATTTCTAACATCTTAATTGTCTGTAAAAACAAAACCAAGTTGTAGTAACTGTTTAATTGTAATTAACTGTAATTAACAATAACTTGTAATGTACTTCAGTGAAACTGTAATTAAATGTAATGATTTAATTTATAATGTAAGAATGTACTTTAATAGAAGTGTAATTAAACAATGAGTGAATATGAATTAATTGGTAATTGTAATCGTAATTGTAATGAACCAAAATTAATACGTACTCAGTCATGTACTCAAAATTGTGCTTATGTGCTAATACGAAATTATATCGCTTTCAGGAATGTAGAATCAGCGATACTGTTGTTCTTTTTTCTTTTTCTTTTTTTTTTTTAGTTGAAATCTTTCAAAAACATCTGATCATGTATTTAAAAAGGGGGGAAACTTAACCTTCGATTGTCTCCCCCAAACATTTA
>JAJOZX010008272.1:62500-67500 GCA_023014485.1 Bathynomus jamesi | reverse complement strand
AGCGGCAGTCCTGTTCGCGAAGGAAACCCAGATGTCTGGTCCAATTCGTAGTTGGATGGTTTTAGGGGAATGAAATTTTTTAAATGAACATACGGGGGCATGCCGGTCACGAATTAAATCGACAAAGCAAGACCTAGTAGTGGGAAGAATAACTGGTTTGAGTGGAGGGCAGATGAGTTGTTTATTTGGTTGCGGGAATCGGCAATGCCGGACGTCGCTATCTGACATCATAGAATAAGCTGATAGATCTTTGGTGAGGAAAAGGTAAGGTGGTACGGTGGGTAAATACAATCGATAGACATTAGAGTTATTTTGGTAGGGTGTTGGGAAAGGGTGAAATCTATATACGTCATAAGTGAGGAAATCGAAAAATGGTATAATTATGAGGTATGTGTAGGGGCGTGGTCCATGTACAGTCCAGGTGTATTCTAGAAATTGAGGGTAATTAGTGTGGTTGAGTGGGAATATGGGTGATAATTTTAATTGTGACTGGGCGGTGTGAATCAAGGACTGGAGTATTTCCCATGGTATTAGGGTGGAAAGAGTGATTTTTCCATGGGCTAGCTGGGTTGCACGCAAAACCTTGGAATGAATCGTAGTTATTCGTTGTAAGTATTTATCGATTAGGGTTACTTGTATGTTCATTATTTCTATTAATTCTAGATATCGTTTGTGTTCTTTGTATTGAGCTAACATGGATTCAAGGTATGTGAATCTGTCCGAAAGGGAGTGAAGGAAGCGATTGTTTTCGTGTAATGACCTAATAGTCTGTTCTAACATGTGTCCATTATATTGTCGATTCCGAGCGAAGAGATTCAATTTAAGTTCAACTCTTTTAATATCTTCTTCGGTTGCTAATCCGAATAAACCTTTGAACAGTTTCCCTCCTATATCTATCAGTCCCCTTTTACTTCTTTGGTTAAAGTTTTCGGAATTTTTGGTTTCAGTTTGTATCCATGGTAAGGCTAATATTTCTGATAGGGCGCGTGCTGTAGTTTGAATATTTTCGAGGGTATTTTCTAACAGAACGCGACTTATCTGATCTTTTCCTTGGAAAGAATTTTGGACTTTACTTTCAAACGTTTCTAATTGGGTTTGTATCTGAAGGAGATTGATTTTAATTCTAGCAGGGGGTTGCAAATTTATATAAAGGTCTGCATGCCCTTTCAAAAATTTACCTTCTGCAAGTTTTTCTATAACAACTCCGGTAGAAATTTTAATGCTAGGTCTACAAGAGTAAATAATTTGGAAAATTATAAGGGGGACAATTTTATTCATTTCTACGCCTTAAGTTATACGGAGCTGGGGGTAGTTGTGTGGATACTTGTGTGGATACTTGTGTTGGTGGGCGAAGGGGTCGGCCTCGTTTTGGTGGCAATGGGGGTCGACCGTTGAGCTCGGATTCTGAGCGGGTTCGTTTCTTATGTGAAGGTTCTAGTTCACGTGGGTGATGCATTTGCGGGCGGTATGTCGGGTCCGTGCGTCGATCATCAATCGGCGAGGGTGGTGACAGAGGAGATGGTGGAGTTGGAGGAGATGGTGGAGTTCCACTGAGTGATTCTCTCGAAGGGGTTTCTCCAGGGTCTGGGTCCGATGGGACGCTTGGCTCTGGGGCCTCCTCTTGTTCAGAGATTGCCTCGAGTAATGGTGGTATTACGAGGTACCAATCTTCGTCATGGGTAGCGGTTCCCGCGGTGACTACTTCAGTTTTTTGATCCCTGCCCGATTTGTTAATATCTTGACCTTTTGAAGGATAGGCGGCTCGAACGCCTGGCAGCTGTTTTTTGGGAAGGTGTTGCTCGGAAGCTATCTTCAAATTGTCAGCGTGAATGATCTTTAGTTTGGAATGATCCCGGAGGTCGAGGATTTCATAACGATTTTTTCCGAGGTCTTTCATAATCCTATATGGGCCATCCCATTTCGGTATAATTTGCGATGAGCCCCTGGCGGTTTCACGCTCTTCAGATAACATCGCATACCAACGATTATAGTCCGTTGACGGGGATGACGCCTATGTTGTTCTTGCTCCATCTGTTGGTTTCGTTGGTCGAGGGCATAGCGGATTATGTCAAAAATCTTGAAAGATCGTTCAGCTAGTTGCTGATTTGCTTCTGCCATTTCGGAAGATGTTAGGACTGCCGGGTCGGTTTGGTCGGGCAAATCAAAAGGTAGACGCTTGTCGTAGTGATATAGAACGAAATGAGGGGTGTCCCCGATGGACACATTATAGCCATTGTTGATGGCTGTTTGTACCATGGGAAGGGAATCATCCCATGTACGGGAGGATGCATCGACAACGTGGCGCAGGGCTTCCAAGATCTTTCGATTGTGTCTTTCCACTAAGCCGTTTGCCTGCGGGTGGTATGCCACAATGTGTGTATTTTTAATTCTACACATGTTACAAAGTGACTCGAACAGTTTGGAAGTGAAACTACGGGCGTTATCCGAGATTAGGATGGAAGGAGTGGTATGGTTTTGGATGACGCGTTCCACTAGGGCTCTTGCCACAGTTTCCGAGGTCTGATCTGGAATGGCGGCTACTTCGCTGTAACGCGAGAAGTGGTCCGTAAACACAATGATGTACTGATTTCCCTTTGATGTTTTGGGAAATGGTCCCAGTATATCCATTCCAGTTCTTTGCCAGGGCCTCTGGCATACTGGATATTTATGCATTGGAGCGGTGGATGGTACGTTGCCCTTATGCTTTAAACACGACGGACATTCGGCGATGTATTCATGTACCGTTCTGTTCATCTCGGGTAAATGGTATCGCTCCAAAAGACTTTTGATGGTGCGATCCGGCCCCATGTGTCCATAAAAAGGTGAGTCGTGACAAAGTCCAATGGCTATATCAACGAGATCCTTTGGTATCTCCACGAGGTCGTTTCCATCTTCGTTCCTGAAATGTACGAGCCCATCTTTGAGGTTGTACTGTTCTTTTACCTTCGATGGTTCCTTTTGTTCCAGGCGCGCCCGAAGGTTCTGGGTGTGTTGGTCCTGTTGTTGGGAGTATTGCCGACACTCGTAGTCGAACACAGGGAGAATTCCTATTTTATTCACTCGGGTGTCGGGCTTAAGTCTCGACAATCCGTCTGGAATAACTTGCAGTTTTCCCGGTTTGTATACGATTTTCGCTGCAAAATCCTGAATCAACAGAGCCCATCTACTCAATCGTCCTTCAAGTAGCTTGTCCTTGAAGAGGTACGTGAGTGGCTTATGATCAGTCTTGATGGTTACATCGTAGCCATAGACGATATTTCGGAATTTTTTCAAAGCCCAATATACCGCTAGGGCCTCTCGGTCCGTAGTGGAATAATTCCGTTGAGGTGCAGAGAGAAGTTGACTGGCATAAGCAATGGGTAATTCCACACCGTCTACGTCCTGTAACAGGACGGCTCCTAGTCCATAGGAGGAAGCATCTGTGGCTATGATGAAGGGTCTTGTGTAATCAGGATATTGTAAAATGGGATGACAGGTTAGTTTATTAATTAAAGTTTCAAAGGCATGTTGGTGATCGGATTCCCAGTTAAATTTCGAATTTTTCTGGAACAAAGTAGTAATGGGTTTAGCAATATTCGAAAATTGGGGATAAAGTTCCGATAGAATCCGACAAAACCAATAAATGCACGGGCGTCGTCGATGGTCTTGGGTACAGGGTATCTTTCCAGGGCTTCGAGTTTGGCTGGATCAGGTTTAATTCCTGTGGACGAGAGTAGGAATCCTAGGTATACCAGGGATTCTTGTAAAAATTGCACTTTGCAAGCTTCAGTTTAAGGTGTGCTTTTCTCAAGTGTGATAGCACATTATGAAGGCGTTGAAAGTGTGTTTTTATGTCCGAACTATAGACGATAATATCGTCAAGATACACGAGAGCTTCGACACCTAATAGGTCGGAAAGGACTATATTCATCAACCTAGAGAAATTAGCAGGCCCATTTCGGACTCCGAAAGGTAAAACCTGGAATTCGTAATGGCCTCGGTTAGTGGAGAAAGCAGTTAATGCCCGAGATTCGGGACTGACCTCCATTTGCCAATAACCTGATGCTAAATCGAGGGATGAAAAAAATTCGCTTTCCCTACGTTCAGAATTGTTTCCTGCATGTTTGGAATCGGGAAACGGTCTGGGATGGTAATGTTATTCAGGCGTCTAAAATCTATACAAGGGCGAGATGTTCCGTCCTTTTTGGAGACGAGAATCATAGGAGCGGACCAGGGACTAGCTGAAGGCTTGAATGACATCCTGCTCCAACATGTCCTTGATGTGTTCCTCAATAGTGACTAACTGAGAATGTGGAACCCGATAGGGAGGAATGAAAATGGGTTTGGAATTGGGTTCCAACTTGATTTCAAAAGGGACCAAATTAGTTCGGCCCAGAGGATCTCCGGTTAGGGCAATCACATCTTTATTTCTATCAGGAAATCGAGAAGTGATTCCATTAGTTTGGGATCCTGTAAAGCTGGTGACTCCTGAAGGGAGTGCTTCAGACATTTCTTATATTCTTCTTTTAATATTGAATGCTTTAATTCTAAGAACTGGAAACACGATTTATCGTACTGATGGGGAAATCTGAATCTATTTCTACTGTGGAAACAGTTCCTATTTTCTGATTTGAAGTTAATTCTATAGATCTTTCTCCTTTGTTTAAACAAACAACAGGGATAGCTGAATTCTGACTCTGACTAAGGACTTGGGCAATAAGAACATCTCTTTTGAAATTACTTTTCTCTGTAATCAGAGTACGTTCTGACTAATAATTTTCCTTGACTGTTAACTACTTTTGCTAGGAAACAATCTTCTCATAAGGTGCTACTGTTATATGCTCGGTAGGGCATATGAAAAATTGTGAATCTGATTCTGGTTCGGCGACTAAAATTTGCCTTATTGGCTGAACTGAAGCTGGCTGACTGGAAACTGACTGACTGACTGTATATATATACATGTATATATATGTATATATATACATGTATATATATGTATATATATACACATGTATATATAT
>JAJOZX010008272.1:52500-60000 GCA_023014485.1 Bathynomus jamesi | reverse complement strand
TAGACGCATTAAAAATCTTTGTTAGCGGCAAAACAATGCTATCTTTTAATTCTTTTAGTTGTATGGGATATATGGAATCCGGCCCCGCTGATTTACGCGTTTTCATTTTATCAATATAGCGCATTACTTCCCCTTCACTAACCACGATATTACCCAAAATATTACCATTATCAAAAGGTATTATGTCTACGACCGTAGGGATATTCGTTAGATCTTCTATAGTAAAAACTGACGTAAACAATTCGTTTAGCAAGGTAGCCATTTCCTTGTTTTCAGAAACTAGATCTCCGTTTGCATTTTTCAAAGGCCCAAGACACTTTTTACTGGATTTCTATTATTGACGTATTGAAAGAATCGCTTGGGGTTTTCTTTATCGTCACGAGCTATGGAGGCTTCAAACTCGCGCTTGGACTTTTTTATTACACTTTTCGCTTCACGCCTTAGAGATATGTAGTTGTTTCGTAACAACAGATTATCTTTATCGCACTTATATAGCCTATATGCCCTATCTCTACTCTTTATAATGTCTCCTACTCTAGAAGTAAACCACAAGGGCTTGTTGTTTACTTTCGCACGCTTAATTTTGTACGGTACACATTTCGAAATTTACTAAAGTCTGCGTGTTGGAAGTTAGGAATTTTAGTCGAGTTAATTGGTTTCGAGTGACTTACTGAGAGGACAAACTCTACCATATTGTGATCGCTATTGCTTAACGGTTCTATTACTTGAAGATCAGTAATTAGCCTATCATCCGTAGTTATTACTAAATCTAATATACTGTCCAACCTCGTAGGTTCCCCAACCTTTTGAATAAGAAAGCTATCCTCGAGAAAATTAACTAAACGATTACCTTCCGCGTCTCCCTGCATTGTATCGTAATTCACGTTGGCGCAATTAAAGTCACCCATAACTAAAGCCTGCTTACTACCGATTATTCTCTTTAGTTCACGATATAACGCTTTGTCCGTATCAGCTGTTTGATTAGGGGGCCTATATATAACCGCAACAAGAAGTTTGAAATCATTCAATTTAAGTTCTGCTATAGTCGAATATATCGGTTCTGGAATTGAGTGCTTTACTTCTATAACGTTCGCAATATTGTCTTTGATATACAACATAACATCGCCTCCTCGCCTACCTATTCTGTTTTTAACAAAAAGTCTATAACCTTTAATTTGATACTCCCCTACAAAGTCACGTGTTTCAGTGCTAAGCCACGATTCATTTATCGCAATTAAATCAGTCTTTACAAGCAATTAAAGAAAAAAATTCGTTTATTTTATTTCGTAGGGTACCAGCATTTAAGGATAGAACCTTCAAATTGTTTGTAATTGCGACACCTTCGCGAGCGCAGTGGAAATTTGTAGAATTTACGCTGGGACCGTTCGGGTTGCGGCAGCCTGAAAAGAAGAGACAGTATTTTGAAATAGTCTTCCTAAACTTGCAGCTGCAACGTCATTAAAATGAAGTCCATCTTCGAGGAACAAGTCCCTCCTGCCGTAGAAACTGTTCAAAAAATTCTCAAAATGCACTCCTTCCTGTTGGCAAAGAGACTTTAGGTTATTGTTAATATAGGTCGCCTTGCTGTAGAAATCGCTTCGTTGGATGATTCGAGGAAGTATACCTGTTAAAACAATCTTATTAGTTTTTTCCTTTAATCGCTCTAGTAAGTCCCTGTACCTAGCCAGCAGTTCTTCCGATCTAGAATTTAAAACGTTATTAATACCGACATGAATAACATACGTTGTGTCCTCGGCGGTACCGTCTGTAAAATGGTCAACACTATTAGTTATATCCTCCACCCTTGCACCACGGTAGCTGTAATGGCGACTACACGAAGGATTCTCCCACGGAATTCCTCGAGCTGCTCTCGAACAATGGAATCGCCAACGAGTCGTATTTCCGGTTCATCAGCATCTTCGAAACCTAAAACAGAAATCTTATTGTTTGTTATTACTGGTATGCAAGTCTTAGGTTTTCTCAATGGTGCTCCATTACGCACTCGACCGAAGGGTTGAGAACTATGGGAAGGGAGAGGGATATTTGTACTATTTATTTTATTAGTAGGAACTGAGGCAGGAGGGGTCGTAACTGGGGTCTCAAGAGATTCTAATTTTGCCGTCAGGAGCATCACGCTTTCTTGAAGCCTAACTCTGGCCTCCCTCTCACGTTCTAAATCGTTCTTTTTTCAGCACTTCCATGCTTGAGCAGCACCTGCAAATTAACTGTTCATTATTATTAGCAATTTTTAACGCTTAAGCGGCAAATTTCATTTCACAGCGACTGCAAATATTTGACGGGGGTGCAATGCTCTTAATTAGTTAAAAAACAAAGAACAAAAAAAAGAGCGGTTGGAAATTAATAAATTACAACGTAGGTCTACCGCGTGCTTATTACGCCGTCACCTGAGCAAACCTGCAAAAATGTTCCTGAAACGCAGAAACAGATTCTTGTAACACAAATTTATACTAAATGAATATATAATTAAGCTACTGACGAAAAGATCTGTAAAAGGAAGAGTATTAGTAGTAGTACTTATCTGTCCACGATTCGACCGACTTTTTTCCTTTTTTCCTACGGTGTGTGACCACATTCTACCTGACCTCCCTAAGGAAGGGAAAATTAACCTTATGACTCCTCGTTTTCTGATAGATTTGAAAAACAAACAAGGCAAGCCACGTGCACTATCTTTAGTTTGATCAAATAATATAGTACTGAATAAAGTCAATAGATGAAATATATTCGTTAATGAATGATTAGTAACACGAAGTAATTTAGTTAAGAATGCACCAAACAATATTTTTTTTTAAAGACACCTCAACGAAAACCACTTATTCAATTTTATTTTATTTTGGTATACGCAGAGATTTTTACTTTTTTAAAAAGAAATACCGCTATGCACTATCAATTAACTCACAATATCGGCACCGTTTAAAACTGATTAACTGCAGGATTTTTACTGTAATATCCTTTTATTCGGACTTCGATCGAAACACGTGTAACCGCCACAACAGCAAACATATATATATATATACACATATATATATATATACATACATATATATACACATATATATATACATACATACATATATATACACATATATATATATACAATATATATATATATGTATATGTATGTATATGTATGTATATATATGTATATATATGTATGTATATATAATATATGTATATATATGTATTATATATATATATATATATATATGTATATATATATATATGTGTTTTGCTGTTGTGGCGGTTACACGTGTTTCGATCGAAGTCCGAATAAAAGCGTATTACAGTAAAAATCCTGCAGTTAATCAGTTTTAAACGGTGCCGATATTGTGAGTTAATTGATAGTGCATAGCGGTATTTCTTTTTAAAAAAGTAAAAATCGCGGCGTATACCAAAAAAGTGAATAAAATCAAAGTGAATTAATATATACAGCATTTGTTTTTGTTTTTTCCGAGTCTCTTTGTGAGGAAAGTTTTGTTTTTTGAAGTGCCCGCAAATATCCCCCCATTATCCCCCGCAGCCACAGTCGAGAGGACCAATCAGTGAGAAGTATACAGCGTGCCACATCCCCTACCCTGGAGTAACGGAAAATTCTTTCCCTCACACAGCTTGAGTCATCCCCCACCCAATACCTCCCATAATACCCCCTTTTTGAGTCACTTCACCAACATGGAAATTAATGCATACATGCAACTCTGTGGTATCTGTAAACTGCAACAGCTGAGACAGAGGCGATCAGGTGCGATTTTTGTCAGCTACTTTTTGATTTTAAATGCCTAGAATGGGGAGATGAAAAAATCTCCCTTATAACGAACGCAAAGCAGTTTAATGGAATAAAATTTTTCTGCGAGAACTGCTTGACCGAATTAAACTCTTTTACGGTATTTAAAGCAGAAAGAGACTACGAGAAGAGAATGAAAGAGGAAAGTGGAAACAAAGAACAGTGGAAAACGGAAGAAACGGAGAAAGGCGAAATAGAAAGAATTCAAATACCGTCACAAAATGAGGCCGAAAACACACAGGCGACAAAGAGTGTAAAGACAACACACAGCATAAGGGCAACGAAGGACACAAACACAACTAGCACAAATAGGACAAGACAAGAGGGCAGTCAAGTAAACGAAGTAAAACTGTCCCCCAATAAGGAGCAAAAAACAAAAGCCAAGAGTAAATATGGGGAAGGAATTATATGCAGGTATTATATAAAAGAAATTGCAGATTTAAAAGAGGACAATGTATATATGAACATCCCCCAATATGCAATTTCTTCTATAATAATGGTCATTGTAAATTTGGAGACGGATGTAAATTCTACCACCCGGACATTTGCAGAACTTACGCAAAATACGGAACCTGCAAATTCGGGAATAAATGCTACTATCAACATCTCCCGACGGACTCAACGAACAAAGGAAAAAGTTTAAATGACAATAGGAATAAAAATAACAATAGGAACAACAATAGGAACACAATAAGCGAACAAGAAAATTTTTTCAACATCTCAGACACCTTACGAATGCTAAATGTCATCCACATGCAGTTGACACAGCTGGAAACCCCCGAGCCAAATCGCTACCGGGCAAGAAGCTACCAATACAAGTAGGAGGAAACGGATCTCTTTCGGAGGATCATAGAGCAACGAATCAAGCGATATCGAAGGAAAACGAACTTGAAATGCACAAGGGGCAACGAAAAACAGAGAACATAAAAATTGTCCTGGCTAATATTCAAGGAATAAGACCAAACCAATCACTCAATAAGGTTTCGTACCTGAAAGGATTTATGGACGAAACAAGGGCGGACATCGCATGCCTCACAGAAACTCATCTTAAAGATTGCCAAGGAAATTGTGAAAACTGCGAACATTGTATTGATAAGAAAGAGATAAATATAGAGGGCTTCAACTTACTAAGAGCGGATAGAACGACGAGACGGAAAGGTGGCTGTGCTATATATGTACAGGAAGGTCATATGACAGAGACGATAATAAGTAAATCAAACAGCTATGTGGAACTCCTAGCAGTGAAAATAGAAAAACTAAACTTGATAGTAATAGTCATCTATAGACCTCCAAGCACCCCAACCGAAAAATTCTCGGAGGCCATTGATGACATTAGAAAGCTAATAAAGGCCATAAACCCTCCATCCCCCAATATAATGATCTGCGGAGACTTTAACTTCCCATTTATAAAATACAAAAAGGTGAATAGGAATATATATATTCACCAGGACAAGGGGGGCACAAGAGAAGATCAGGAACAAGCAAAAATGTTGATGGCTCTCACAAACGAGTTTATGCTGACACAGGAGATAACAGAAAATACCAGAAAAAATAACTGCCTGGATCTGGTATTCACGAATAACACGAACTTGATTGCTGATATAAAAATAACCCCAACCATTATCTCAGACCACAACTTAATCGAGATATCAACAAATATGATGGCAGCATTAGAAGACAATACACATATTGTGGAAAGAAGTAAATTCGGGGCCTTTAACTTAAACTCGAAGACTATAAATTGGGAAGCAATCAGATCGCACATGGCCCAAATAGAATGGAGAACAATTTTCGAGAATAAAACAACTGAAGAAATGCTAACAACTTGGAGGAAAAAACGCTGAGAATTTTAGAAAAATATGCTCCGAAATCACAGCCAAAAGGAAAGAGGAGCTGGCTAGAAAGGCAAAAGAGAAGACTATTCCGCAAAAGAAAGAGAGTGGAGGCGAAGTTAGGAAACTGCGGAGATAATGCAGGAAAATAATAAAAGAAAAACTGGAGGGTATCGATAGGGAAATACAAGCCCTGATTAAGGACCATACAGAGAGGGAAGAGGAAAAGGCGGTAGAAGCAATAAAGGAAAATCCAAAATACTTCTATAGCTATGCAAAAAGGAAAACAAAAACGCGCGCCGCTATTGGGCCCTTAAGGACGGGAAATAATGAACTAACCGACGATCCAAAAGAAATATCTGATACATTGAGAGCTCAATATGAATCAGTTTTCAGTACCCCAAAAAGTGACAAAGCGATACCTGACATAAATGCATTCTTTGAAGAGGAATTGCAAGGAGAGTATATAACAGACTTTGAGTTTACACCAGAAGATGTAGCGAGAGCTATAGAACAAATGAAACTACATTCAGCTGCAGGTCCGGACAATTGGAACGCATTATTGATTAAAAACTGTAAAAATGAAATAGCTACACCTTTATACTGGATATGGAGAAGATCCCTAGACACTGGGGAAATACCGAGCATCTTGAAAAGAGCAAACATTGTCCCTATATATAAAGGAGGGGACAGATCTCAAGCAAAGAACTATAGACCAGTGTCATTGACGTCCCACCTCACCAAAGTATTTGAAAGAATAGTTAGAGAGAAAATTTATGATTTCCTGGAGACACGGGAAAGATTCAACGAAAATCAGCATGGATTCCGATCAGGTAGATCATGCCTATCACAACTAATAGAGCACTACAACAATATCCTAGATGCATTGGAAGGCAATGACAACTACGATGTTATATACACAGATTTTGCTAAAGCTTTCGATAAATGTGACCATGGTATAATAGACATAAAATTAAAGACATGGGAATAACAGGCAAAGTGGGAAAATGGATCTACAACTTCCTTAGTGATCGTCTGCAGGTCGTCAAAATTCAAGGTATATCATCATCAGAATCGGAAGTACGCAGCTCAGTACCACAAGGGACAGTACTGGCCCCACTCCTGTTCATTATCATGCTAACAGACATAGACAGCGGAGTAAACAGCAATAGTATAGTAACATCCTTTGCAGACGATACAAAGATCAGCAGAAAAATCAGCGATGTACATGACGTGGAGGCCTTGCAGAGGGACACGAACAAAATATACAAATGGTCAGAAGACAACAACATGTCATTCAACGCCGAGAAATTTCAGCTCTTGAGATATGGTAGAAAAGAAGAACTTAAACAGACTGCATATTATGCTCCAGATAGACAGGAAATTCAGAGAAGCATGAAAGCGATTGATCTCGGGATAATAATGACAGATGATGCGAAATTCGAAACACAAAATCAGATAGCGATAAATAAAGCAAAAAGAGTCGCCGGACAGGTTCTAAGAACGTTCAAGAGAAGGGACAGGACAGTAATGATTCCCCTGCTAAAAACACTGATTATACCAAAACTTGAATACTGCTCAGTTTTGACGTCCCCATATAAAAAGGAAGAAACTAATAAACTAGAAGAAACGCAAAGGCATTTCACAGCCAAGATTGATGGCTGCAAAGAACTCAACTACTGGGAAAGACTACGTAAACTAAATCTGTACTCACTGGAAAGAAGAAGAGAGAGGTACATCATAATCTACATATGGAAAATGATCGAAAAACTGGTACCAAACCTAAAACTAAACCCAATTACCATTCAAACAACACTGGAAAATAGGAAAGGCAGAATGTGTAGTGTTCCCAAATTAAAAGCACGGCAA
>JAJOZX010008272.1:42500-47500 GCA_023014485.1 Bathynomus jamesi | reverse complement strand
ATTCTATGCGTAAAAAAGTTTTTCGCAACTGCTGTCTCGAACCTTCTACTTGTCAACTTACACCCGTTATTTCTAGTCCTATTATATTGAGATATTTCGAAAAAGCTATCTCTATCTACGTTATCGAACCCATTTATAATTTTGAAAACCTGGATTAGATCACCCCTTAACCTCCTGGTCTCGAGTGTTGTCAATTTAACTCCTTAAGCCTATCCTCGTACGACTTTGACCTAAGCGATGGAATCATCTTAGTTGCTCGTCTTTGAACTTTCGATTTGTCTATATCTTTGCGCATATACGGATTCCAAAATTGGACCGCGT
Source organism: Bathynomus jamesi (assembly GCA_023014485.1). NCBI lineage: Eukaryota > Metazoa > Arthropoda > Malacostraca > Isopoda > Cirolanidae > Bathynomus > Bathynomus jamesi. The sequence goes on along the minus strand of JAJOZX010008272.1, from coordinate 47,179 downwards.
ACTCCAAATGGGGTCTAACTAATGATTTATAAAGTGGAACTATAATATCGCGCGATTTGTACTCAAAATTTCGAGCTATAAAAACCTAACACTTTGTTCGCCTTATTGACCGCTGCTGTACTTTGTTTCGCTACTTTTAAATCACCAGTGACTATAACTCCTAAATCTCTTTTTCCTGCTCTACACTTGTTAAATCTTTCCCTGACATACTATATGCAAATTACCGTTACGCGAACCTATATGCAAAATTTTGCACTTATCAACGTTAAATCTCATTTCCATGTGACTGACCAATCAACGATTTTATTCAGATCTTCCTGAATTTTACCTCTATCTTCGTCATTAATCGCCCTACCACCCAGCTTCGTGTCATCCGCAAACTTTGTATATATATGTATATATATGTATGTATATGTATATATATATATATATATATGTATATATATATAATGTATATATATGTATATATATGTATATGTATAATATATATTTATATATGTATATGTATATATAATATATATATTTGTATGTATATTATGTGTATATATATATATATATATGTATATATATGTGTATATGGTATGTATATATGTGTATATGTATATATATATGTATATATGTATATATATATATGTGTATATGTTATATATATGTGTATATGTATATATTATGTATATATATGTGTATATGTGTATATGTATTATATATGCAAATAACTGCAATGACGCGCAGTATATAAATGAATAGAAACGACATAAGTATTAAGGAACGTTTCTGCACACGAGGAGGAGAGATAACGAAATAATGAAAAATGAGGCGAACCGCCTGGGAAACGAACCAGGTCCCAGGCGGTTCGCCTCATTTTTCATTATTTCGTTATCTCTCCTCCTCGTGTGCAGAAACGTTCCTTAATACTTATGTCGTTTCTATTCGTATATATATATGTATATATATGTATATATATATATATATGTATATAGGTATATATATGTATATATTTATATATATGTATATATTATATATATGTGTATATATATATATATGTGTTATATATATATATGTGTATATATATATATATATGTATATATTTATATATATGTATATATATATATATATATATATATATGTATATGTATATATGTATATGTATATATGTATATGTATATATGTATATGATATATATATATATGTATATGTATATGTATATATATATATATATCTATATATATATGTATATGTATGTATATATGTATACATATGTATGTATATATATATATATATATATATATGTATGTATATATATACTAATATGTAAAAAGTGACAATGAACAATTCCTACACCATCATTATATGAATTCATTGTCCATTTTACATAAGAACCAAAATCGCTTTACGCGAGTTGGGATAATAATTTTACTTGTAGCTTCCTATTTTTGTTCATGTCACAACCCTACGATCTACCCTTTCTATGGTTTAGTCGTATCCATTATCCATTTTCCATTTGTTATAAAGTTATAATTAATTATGAATTGTGTTGCATCTCATCCCCGCCCCCATACGTCCATATTTTAGCTTGACCATTATCGTATGTAATTTTTATTAAAATCATCTTTACTCGTGTCAATTTGTGAGACGCGAAGTTTCGTTCGAGAACGCGAAAAAACGTTCTCGTATTATTTTTTTCATTTTTACTTTCAAGTGCGTTCAACCCTCGCAAGATATTCATAAATGCTTAGTAAGTTATTATCAGAAATTCCGCTCATCACCGCAGAATTTGAACGCTTCTAAGATAAAAAAGGTCTCCTTTCGCTCTGATTCGAATTTAAACATTATAGCATATTATTTCGCAAAATAATTATCTCGTAAGTGCCATGTACTTTGTATTATATTTCTAACATCTTAATTGTCTATTAATATGAAACACTGTAAAAACAGACAAAGTTATAGTAACTGATTAAATTGTAATTAACTGTAATACTTTAAATTAACAATAACTTTTAATGTACTTCAGTGAAACTATAATTAAATGTAATGATTTAATTTATCATGTAAGAATGTACTTTAATGGAATTGTAATTAAAACAATAATAAGTGAATATGAATTAATTAGTAATTGTAATCGTAATTGTAATGAACCAAAATTAATACGTACTCAGTCATGTACTCAAAATTGTGCTTATGTGCTAATACGAAATGATATCGCCTCCATAAATGTAGAATCAGCGATACTGCTGTTCTTTTTTATTTTTTATTTTTTATTCTTTTTAGTTGAAATCATGTGTTTAAAAAGGGGGGAAACTTAACCTTCAACTGTCTCCCCCAAAGATTAGACAATATTATGCATGTACTTGTAAAATTAGGACCATCTTCAGATTAGTGCTTCGATTAGAGACTTCATTATTAGACTTCATTTATTGCACTTCTGCATTAGACTTCTGATTAGCACTTCATCGTTGTACTTCAGATTAGCACCTCATTAGGAGGGGGCAGAGGCCCCTTGCCTCCTTAACTTAAGTATTTTTAGATTCCGGCCTGAGCCATGGTCGAAAGAGGTCGAACCTCTACCCCTTGTAATTCAGAGTACCAACTGTAATTTTTAAGAAGTAAACCACACTTTAAGAAGTTTTTATCTTTTTCCTTCGAGCCGTGCTCTCTGCAGGAACTCAGTCAGTAAGTCGACAAGTTATAAAAGAAAAGTCGATAATTATAAAAAGAGAAGAATTAATAAGCGAGAGAAAAGAATTAGAAAGAATTATAGAAAAGTATAAAGAAGAAACATCCGTTGCTTGCCTCCGAACCAGAACCCCCCCGTCGAATCCGAACCGACTCAGGGCCATAAAGTGGGGGTTAACAAGTGGCGACCCTGCCCCAGGATTAGAAGAAGATTTTAAGAAGAGGATTCTAACAGTCTCCAGACCCTTTACCAGGATAATAAGATTATTTTCAGAACCAGAAGATGTTTAATAAGAAGATGTTTAACAAGATGATGTTTAACAAGAAGATGTTTAACAAGAAGATGTTTAACAAGAAGATGTTTAACAAGATGATGTTTAACAAGAAGATGTTTAACAAGAAGATGTTTAACGTGAAGATGTTTAACAAGAAGATGTTTAACAAGAAGATGTTTAACAAGAAGATGTTTAACAAGAAGATGTTTAACAAGAAGATGTTTAACAAGAAGATGTTTAACAAGAAGATGTTTAACAAGATGATGTTTAACAAGATGATGTTTAACAAGATGATGTTTAACAAGATGATGTTTAAGAAGAGGCCACTCTTTGGCCAAGAATAGAAATTACCCTGCATCAGGATAAAACCAGTCGACCGGCGTGTCACGACTTCTAGTTCGTAACATCCACCCTTGACCGGTGTGTCACGACTCCAAGTTCTTCACGCCTAGTTTTCATCCAGGAACAAGTAGCCAGGAAGACGTCTTCAGGACACGTCTCTAAGGATTTCGCCGTAGGAATCTTGTTAAGTAAGAGTTGTTTTTTTTAAGAAATTTATAAACACTTGAAAAAAAAATCAGTACTATTAACAGTTAATATTTAGTATGGAGCCAGAATTTAACACAAAACACAGTGAACATTTCAGACACCAGTGATACATTTTTTTTAGTGAAATAGAAATTGTAACAGAGTTAATTGTAACAGAGTTAATTGTAACAGAGTTACTTGTAACAGAGTTAATTGTAACAGAGTTAACTGTAACAGAGTTAACTGTAACAGAGTTAACTGTAACAGAGTTAATTGTAACAAAGTTAATTGTAACAAAGTTAATTGTAACAAAGTTAATTGTAACAAAGTTAATTGTAACAAAGTTAATTGTAACAAAGTTAATTGAAACAAAGTTAATTGAAACAAAGTTAATTGAAACAAAGTTAATTGAAACAAAGTTAATTGAAACAAAGTTAATTGTAACAAAGTTAATTGTAACAAAGTTAATTGTAACAAAGTTAATTGTAACAAAGTTAATTGTAACAAAGTTAATTGCAACAAAGTTAATTGTAACCGAGTTAATTGTAACCGAGTTAATTGTAACCGAGTTAATTGTAACCGAGTTAATTGTAACCGAGTTAATTGTAACAAAGTTAATTGTAACCGAGTTAATTTCAGAGAGAATTTCAGTTATTTTCACTGTTATATTCAGTATAGAATAATTTTATTTTATGTACCTTCCCGTACATTAGAATGAAATATTGTTTACATTTTTTTATTTTTTGTTTGAAAATTTTTTTCAATTACTGAATTGAATTGACTTGCAAATTAAGAGAGAGAGAGTTTACAGAGTTTAGAGAGAGTTTAGAGATTTATAGAAATTCTTGAAGCAGTTTCAAGTTAGACAGTTAAGTTTCAAGAATACTTGATAGAGCTCAAGTCAGAGTTTTACTTGAAGTCAGAGAGTTTTACTTGAAGTCAGAGAGTTTTACTTGAAGTCAGAGAGTTTTACTTGAAGTCAGAGAGTTTTATTTCAAGTCAGAGAGTTTTATTTCAAGTCAGAGAGTTTTATTTCAAGTCAGAGATTTATTTCAAGTCAGAGAGATTTATTTCAAGTCAGAGAGATTTATTTCAAGTCAGAGAGATTTATTTCAAGTCAGAGAGATTTATTCCAAGTCAGAGAGATTTATTCCAAGTCCCAAGTCATTTTTATTTCAAGTCCCAAGTTAGTTTTCAATGCAG
>JAJOZX010008272.1:22500-32500 GCA_023014485.1 Bathynomus jamesi | reverse complement strand
TCAGTTTAACGTCTGTTGTAGGTAAGCTACTGGAGTCAATAATTAGGGATCGTATAGTCGAACACTTAGAAGTGCATAATCTGGTTAGAAATACGCAACACGGTTTTAGGCGAAACAAATCTTGCTTAACTAATCTTTTAGAATTTTTCCAAAGCGTGGTTGACGTTTACGATAGACATCGTGCGGTTGATGTAGTGTATTTAGATTTTCAAAAAGCGTTTGACACCGTGCCGCACAAAAGACTCATTGAAAAAACTAAGGCTCATGGAATCAGGGGTGTAGTAATAAATTGGCTAGAAGAGTGGTTGCGAGGCAGGAAACAGAGGGTGGTCGTTGATTGAGCGGAGTCGTGTTGGGCTAATGTAGCGAGTGGCGTTCCTCAGGTTTCTGTATTGGGCCCCTTGCTCTTTCTTATATATATTAACGATTTAGATGTCGGCCTAGTCAGTACATTTTCAAAGTTTGCGGATGACACGAAGCTGGGTGGTAGGGCGATTAATGACGAAGATAGAGGTAAAATTCAGGAAGATCTGAATAAAATCGTTGATTGGTCAGTCACATGGCAAATGAGATTTAACGTGGATAAGTGCAAAATTTTGCATATAGTTTCGCTTAACGGTAATTTTGCGTATAGTATGTCAGGGAAAGATTTAACAAGCGTAGAGCAGGAAAAAGATTTAGGAGTTATAGTCACAGGTGATTTAAAAGTAGCGAAACAAAGTACAGCAGCGGTCAATAAGGCGAACAAAGTGTTAGGGTTTATAGCTCGAAATTTTGAGTACAAATCGCGCGATATTATAGTTCCACTTTATAAATCATTAGTTAGACCCCATTTGGAGTACGCGGTCCAATTTTGGAATCCGCATATGCGCAAAGATATAGACAAAATCGAAAGAGTTCAAAGACCAGCAACTAAGATGATTCCGTCTCTTAGGTCAAAGTCGTACGAGGATAGGCTTAAGGAGTTAAAATTGACTACTCTCGAGACTAGGAGGTTAAGGGGTGATCTAATCCAGGTTTTCAAAATTATGAATGGGTTTGATAACGTAGATAGAGATAGCTTTTTCGAAATATCTCAATATAATAGGACTAGAAATAACGGGTGTAAGTTGACAAGTAGAAGGTTCGAGACAGCAGTTGCGAAAAACTTTTTTACGCATAGAATAGTAAATAGCTGGAATAGTTTGCCGGTAGAAGTAATTAGTAGCACGTCTATAAACATGTTTAAAAATCGATTAGACGATATGTTGATAGAAAGGGTATAGTTTAAGGTAGTAAAATTAAGGCTTTGTGGGGATAGATCCCACAGCTCAACACAAGTGTTGTGGGATATAGGGAGGCAGCGTCTTGGGTTAGGGGATACTCTCTGTCCTTACACACCCCATTTAAAGAGATTCCTCTGCCGAGCGGTGCCCCCCATAGTACTGTGAGGTATTGAAAAACTCATGATCTTCACTTGCCCCACAAACACCTTTAAATGGGAGACCCATAATGGGTACACACACATTTCTACATTACTGTACAGTCTTTACAGCCACACCTACACTTTTCCTCGTAAGTGTATATATTGTAATGTATATGGTTGTAAATTTTGACTTGGTCCGCAATCGATATGGACCGTGACTTGATGGATACCGTAAAGAAATTGACTGGATTCTTTGGATCTGATATATTTGCATGTCCGTTATAAATAGATATAGAGTGTAACATTTGTGGATAGTAGTCTATTATGACTTGATCCTCTGGATCCAGAGATTCTATCTTTAGTTTTAAATCGATAATTAATTAGTTTTAAATTGATAATTATTTAGTTTCGTAAAAATTTGTCGTTGCCAAATTACCGGCAGTTTTTACATAAATTTCTTATGTTCTTGTGGTTCGGAACCCACGTAAAATTGTAGGTCCCCTCCGCCACTACGGAGGACATACACAATACACGATTACGAACACAGTTAGGTAGACCAGCCATGAGTGGATCCTAGGGTCTTTGTTTGTCTGAAACATTATAACATTATAACATATATATATATATATATATATATAATATATATATATATATATATATATAATATATGTATATATATATGTATATATATATATATATATGTATATATGTATATGTATATATGTATGTGTATATATATTTATATATGTATATATATATATATATATGTATGTATATATGTATATATATATATTGTATATATATATATATATGTGTGTATGTATATATGTATGTATATATGTATATATGTATGTATGTATATATATATATGTGTGTGTATATATATATGTATACATATATATATGTATATATACATATGTTAACCCCTCCGTCTATGGCCCTGAGTCGGTTCGGATCGACGGGTGTTCTAGTTCGGAGGCAAGCAACGGATATTTCTTCTATAACATTCTAATTCTTTTCGGTCGCCTCTGGTTAAACTCTTGGCTACAGACTCGCCAGACTGTTATGCCAATATCTTCTATGGTGCTTGGGTTGTCTCTTAATTTGGGCAAAGGGTCGCCAATTTTTAATTCTTCTCTTTCTATAATACTCTGATACTTTCTCTGATACTAAAACTTAGCGATTTTTCTTTTATAACTTATCGACTTAACTGACTGAGTTCTTGAAGAGAACAAGGCTCGATGGAAAAGATAAAAACTTCTTTTACTGTGGTTTACTTCTCAAAATATACAGGTAGTGCTCTGAATTTACAGGGGGAGAGGTTCGACCTCTTTCGACCATGGCTCAGGCCGGAATCTAAAAAAGTTAAGGAGGGAAGGGGCCTCTGCCCCCTCCTCGCAGCAAGGCTGCTAACAAAGGAGTCCCGTAATGAAGTGCGCTAATGAAGTGCTAATCTGAAGTGACTTGATGAAGGGAAATAAATGACGGGAAAATGTGACGTCATAGTTATTGATTTTTTACGTATAGTACAAATCATTATTAGGAAGATTTACAGCAACGAATTAGAGACACAGTGGGTAGTAATGACTAAGAAGTACAACTACGGGTTCCAATCCTGTTATATGCAATGTGTATGCATAATCTAGGGTCGAGGGTGAGATGCAAGACAATTCATAATTAATTATAATAACTTCTATAACAAATGGAAAATGGATACGACTAAACCATAGAAAGGGTAGATCGTAGGGTTGTCACACGAACAAAAATAGGAAGCTACAAGTAAAATTATTATCCAAACTCGCGTTAAGCGATTTTGGTTCTTATGTGAAAATGAATATGGATTATTCATTGTTCATTTTTTACAGTACTCTCCCCTTTTAAAAATGATATTTATACAATAATCTAAGAGGGTACAATTAATACAATAGAATTAAGAGAATAACATCCTAACTAATTCAAGTTAGATGACGAATTTTTCTTTACAATTCAAATTTTATACAGAACGATTTCGCGTGGTTGAGTACAATGCAGAGTAATCAAATTTTTAGAATGACACTTGCTTACAAAATATTAAAAAAATTCAGATTAATACTTTAATTTTGTGTAAAAAGAATAAAATGATTAATACGTTAATTTAGTCAAACAATGAAGTTAGACAAAGAATGATATTGTTAAATTTTTAACAAATTTTTTTTTTTTTTGTGGGAAGAATTACATACAAAATGAATAGCAGATAAAAGGGAAAACTGTAAATCGTACAATCTGTAAACTAATTTTTATTGACTAGTGTAGGTAAAAATAGAATTACGTAATGGATGATGTATAGACCTGTGGTCTATTGTGTATTTGGGTGTATTAGGTGCAAAGTGTGTATCTTACAATTTCGAGGGACAGATTAGCTGAGAGGATTGTTAAATTAACTGAATAAATGCATAAGCAAGATATATTAGAAAGCAAAAATGATTAAGACTAAATAGCATAAGTTGCACTTACACGTAATGAAATAGTTTATTGTGATATCCAATGATTTTAGCATAAGGTTTGTATATATAGTATATATAGTGTGCATACATGCGTTTTTATTGACTGTTTTAGGTACAAATCGAATTACGTAGTGGATGATGTATAGATCTGTGGTCAAATGTGTATATATGTTTATTGGGTACAAAGTGTGTATCTTATAATTTCGAGAGACAGATTAGCTGAGAGGATTGTTAAATTAACTGAAATAATGCATGAGAGAGAATTTATATATAGTAAGCAATAATTATGATGTATTATAATGATGATGTTTGCATACGAGTTTTAATGCAAAAGTGACTGGACGGAATATGTGTCAAATGTAATAAAATTCAATTAGGATTATAGATTTTACATAATCAGTTACACGTATAAGGTAATTAAAAAAAACGAACTTAGAGGACCTTACAATTAATGAAAGTAAATCTCACGGTTTTAAAATTGAATTTTGACACAATTAATTTCGACTACTAAAATTCATAGCCATATACTGTAGTATTCTTAAAAATAAAAAAACACAACTTAACATAAATGGAGGTTATGTTCCATAGTACTAAAGAGGAATTAACCATGGTTGAACCATTTCTCCGGTTGACACTGGGTTCAACTGGGGTTGGGTTTTTTTTTTTAATAAAATAAAACAAAGTTTGGAGTACGACATTCGGGGAATTGAGTGACTAAGCGGGGGTATAAGTTTGAAATTGACAATACGTCTTTCGTGAGCACTTTGCTCTTTTTAAAAGATTGCTTGTCACACTACTTAGAACAAAAATTAAAAGAGTTCAAACAAAACGGAGGGACGGTATGCTCCTCAGCATAGTAATTTAAAAGGAGTCATTGGGACAAGATCGATTAATTAATTATTACACAACTATTATTATCACGTATACATTACAATGATTATCAAAGTCATTACAAACAATTGTAAAAACTGTTTTGGTTACAAACAATAAAATGTCATTTTACCTATATATTTATATACGCAACAATGGCATGAAAAAGAAAAGACAAATCGATCCATTTCCTTCTTACAACAAAACAAAGAAAGGTTAACTAAAGACGCAACCCGGTCAAATTCAGGTTGAATTAAATTCTCTTTTACAACACAAAAAAAAGGTTGAATTAAATTCTTAGATTACATTTTCTTAAATTAAATTCTCTTAACTTACAAAGAAAAAGTTGAATTCAATTGAGTGCATTGAAATGACTTGGGACTTAAACTCTGACTTCGAATAAAACTCTCTGACTTGGAATAAAACTCTCTGACTTGGAATAAAACTCTCTGACTTGGAATAAAACTCTCTGACTTGGAATAAAACTCTCTGACTTGGAATAAAACTCTCTGACTTGGAATAAAACTCTCTGACTTGGAAGAAAACTCTCTGACTTGAACTCTATCAAGTATTCTGAAGCTGTCTGACTTGAACGCTTGTCAAGTATTCTGAAACTGTCTGACTTGAACGCATGTCAAGTATTCTGAAACTGTCTGACTTGAACGCTTGTCAAGTATTCTGAAACTGTCTGACTTGAACGCTTGTCAAGTATTCTGAAACTGTCTGACTTGAACTCTTGTCAAGTATTCTGAAACTGTCTGACTTGAACGCTTGTCAAGTATTCTGAAACTGTCTGACTTGAACGCTTGTCAAGTATTCTGAAACTGTAACTTGAAATTAACTGAAAATGGAAAATGACTGCACTTGATCTCTATCAAGTGGAGACGATTAACCTCTGTTTTGGTTGACCCTCTTGGTGCAACCTTCTGACTTCAAAAACTGACTTCAAAAATGACTTCAAAAATGACTTCAAAAAATGACTTCAAAAAATGACTTCAAGTATCTCTCTAAATCTATAAACTCTCTGTAAACTCTCTCTCCCTTAATTTGCAAGTCAATTCAATTCAATAATTTGAAAAAATTTGCAAACAAAAATATAAAATGTAAATAACATTTCACGCGAATGTACACGAAGGTACGATACTATTATGTTTGATACATAAAATAAAATTATTCTATACTGAATATAACTGAAAATAACTCTCTTGAAAATAACTCTCTTGAAATTAACTCTCTTGAAATTAACTCTCTTTGAAATTAACTCTCTTTGAAATTAACTCTCTTTGAAATTAACTCTCTTTGAAATTAACTCTCTTTGAAATTAACTCTCTTTGAAATTAACTCTTTGAAATTAACTCTCTTGAAATTAACTCTCTTTGAAATTAACTCTCTTTGAAATTAACTCTCTTTGAAATTAACTCTCTTTGAAATTAACTCTCTTTGAAATTAACTCTCTTTGAAATTAACTCTCTTTGAAATTAACTCTCTTTGAAATTAACTCTCTTTGAAATTAACTCTCTTTGAAATTAACTCTCTTTGAAATTAACTCTCTTTGAAATTAACTCTCTTTGAAATTAACTCTCTTTGAAATTAACTCTCTTTGAAATTAACTCTCTTTGAAAATTAGTTTCACTAAAAAAAATGTATCACTGGTGTCTGAAATGTTCACTGCGTTTTGGGTTAATTCTGGTTTGATACTCATTATTAACTGTTAATAATAGTGACTTTTCAAATGTTTACAAATTTCTTAAAAAAAACAACTCTGTACTTAACAAAAATTTTCTATGGGCGAAATCCTCAGAGACGTGTCCTGAAGACGTCTTGCTGGCTACTTCTTCTTGGATGAAAACTAGGCGTGGAGAACTTGGAGTCGTGACACACCGGCTCAAGGGTGGATGTTACGAACTAGAAGTCGTGACACGCCGGTCAACTGGTTTTATCCTGATGCAGGGTAATTTCTATCTTGGCCAAAGAGTGGCCTCTTGTTAAAATCTTCTTGTTAAAATCTTCTTGTTAAAATCTTCTTGTTAAAATCTTCTTGTTAAAATCTTCTTGTTAAAATCTTCTTGTTAAAATCTTCATGTTAAAATCTGTTAAGATCCTGGTAAAGGGTCGCCACTCTGTTAACCCCTCCGTCTATGGCCCTGAGTCGGTTCGGATCGACGGGGGTTCTAGTTCGGAGGCAAGCAACGGATATTTCTTCTATAACATTCTAATTCTTTCCGGTCGCCTCTGGTTAAACTCTTGGCTACTGACTCGCCAGACTGTCATGCCAATATCTTCTATGGTGCTTGGGTTGTCTCTTAATTTGGGCAAAGGGTCGCCAATTTTTAATTCTTCCCTTTCTATAATACTCTGATACTTTCTCTGATACTAAAACTTATCGATTTTTCTTTTATAACTTATCGACTTAACTGACTGAGTTCTTGAAGAGAACAAGGCTCGAAGGAAAAGATAAAAACTTCTTTTACTGTGGTTTACTTCTCAAAATATACAGGTAGTGCTCTGAATTTACAGGGGTAGAGGCAAGGGGCCTCTGCCCCCTCCTCGCAGCAAGGCTGCTAACAAAGGAGTCCCGTAACGAAGTGCTCTAATGAAGTGCTAATCTGAAGTGACTTGATGAAAGGAAATAAATGACGGGAAAATGTGACGTCATAGTTATTGAATTTTTACGTATAGTACAAATCATTATTATGAAGATTTACAAGAACGAATTAGAGACAAAGAGTGGGTAGTAATGACTAAGAAGTACAACTACGGGTTCCAATCCTGTTATATGCAATGTGTATGCATAATCTAGGGTCGAGGGTGAGATGCAAGACAATTCATAATTAATTATAATAACTTCTATAACAAATGGAAAATGGATACGACTAAACCATAGAAAGGTAGATCGTAGGGTTGTGACACGAACAAAAATAGGAAGCTAGAAGTAAAATTATTATCCAAACTCGCGTTAAGCGATTTTGGTTCTTATGTAAAAATGAATATGGATTAGTCATTGTTCATTTTTTACACATATATGTATATATATATATTATATGTATATATGTATATGTGTGTATATGTATGTATATGTATATATATATTAGGGTGATTCAAAAAAATCAGTTTTTTTTTAATTGTTCAACCTGTTTTTGTTCCCTGTGACAAAAAAGTAGTGTATGCCAAATTGGGTGAATTTTAAATAAAATTTACTATGTGCTACCAGGCGTCGACGTTTCCCTTTTTTTCAATTTGTTTTTTTAGAACTTATGATTTTATGTTTAATTGTTTATATTTTTGGATTTTTAATTAATGGTTTATATACTAGCTTGCTTTTAGTTGTTGTTTGGAACTCGTAATTTTGATACCAATTAATCGATTATGGAAGCAGGCCTAACTCACCATCACCTAGTTGCTCAGTTGGGAGAAGTTCTACAAGAAAAGAAACTGAAGTATAGCAAATTGGGCAGCCCTCTGCAGTACTAAAAACATCCGTATTACGATCAGAGAAAGAAATGATGGCCCTCTTCATGCACTACAGAAATATTAAAAAGCAAGGCATTAGAGAATCATGCTGCTCTTCTGCAGATTATGTGCTAGCAGTTTGGAAAAAAGCAGGAATACCAGCAAAACAAAGAATACATGTAGTAGATAAAATTCAAGGAATACTGAAGGAATGGCAGCTGCTTAAGAAAAGCAAAGCAAACAAATTGAAAAGATCACAAAATTTAAATAATAAAGAAGAAAAATGGAAAGATAAACTGGAAAACTTATTTGACATTGCTCATGAGAATGCTATGCAGCTTATAAAAATAGAAGATGATTAGAAATTCTTGAAAATGCAACGTGAGAAAGGACGTCATGGAAAAATGGGTACCATTGATAAGGCTGTTGCTAAAAAAGAGCAAAGAGCAGCAGAAAAGCAACAACGTTATGAAAAGAGGAAAGCAGAAGAAGAGATCAAAAGAAAGAAGAATGAAGAGGCTGTCATACTCACCAGTACATAATCAGAATCAGAGGAGAGTAAAAGTGATGAATCTGGTTTCTGTGCTGCACAACCTTCAACATGGAAAAGTAAGGTTGGCAAACGTAGAAAATTGTTTGATGATAAATTATTAGGAAGTCTTGATGTTGCAAAATTGATGACAGAAATGCGTCTCTAGTTTTAATGCCAACAATTCAAAGTCTAGGAAAAAATCCAGAAGAGTACAATGTTAGCTACTCTTCTATTCGTAGAGAGAGGATAAAATATAGAAAGAAAATTGCAGAGAACCTGAAAGAAGAATTCAACCAGAGGTGCCCCTAACAATTCACTGGATGGAAAATTAATTGAAGATATTACAGGAATGCATATTGTTGACCGTCTGCCCGTATGGTTTCAGGAGAAGGCGTTGATCAACTTCTTGGTGTGCCTAAACTGGATTCAGGTACTGGTCTCCTGACAGCAAATGCTGTATCAGACATCGCTTGAATGGGGCATCTGCGAACAAATAAAATGCATGTGTTTCGATACAACGGCAGCCAATACTGGTCCTAGAAATGGTGCAGCTATTCTTCTAGAACAAAAATTCGACAACGATTTATTGTGGCTGGCATGTCGACACCACATATTTGAAATTATGCTGGAAGCTGTTGTTTCAAAGTCTTTATCACCATCTTCTGGCCCAGATATAGTCCTTTTTAAGAAGTTCAGAGAAAAATGGTCAAGCATTAATAAGGAGACTACGAAACAGCATTATCAGATCCAGATATCTATGAAAATATTCATGCATCAAAGATGACATTACATTTGCAGCAAATCAACTAGATACATTCCAACCAAGAGACGATTACCTAGAACTATTGCAGTTAACAATTATTTTTTTGGGAGGTGAACCAAAAGGTGGAATCAAATTTAAACATCCAGCGGGACTTCATCGGGCTAGGTGGATGGCCAAAATTATATATCATTAAATTTTTATGTTCAAATCTCAGTTCAAATTTCAGTAAAGACAAAAAAGGACTAAAAGACATCTGTCTATTTGCTACTCGGTTATATGTAAAGGCATGGTTTACAGCTCCTGTGCCATCTTGCGCTCCTCGTCTTGATCTGGAATTATTACAGAATCTTGTAGTCTACAAACAAATAAATGACACAATTGCATCTGTTGCTATTAAAAAACTGTTAGGTCACCTCTGGTACCTATCAGAAGAACTGGTAGCCTTGGCCTTTTATGATGATGAAGTGCCTACTGAAACAAAAAACAAAATGGTAAAG
>JAJOZX010008272.1:0-15000 GCA_023014485.1 Bathynomus jamesi | reverse complement strand
GCCCTACCACCCAGCTTCGTGTCAACCGCAAACTTTGAAACTGTACTGACTAGGCCGACATCTAAATCGTTAATATATATGTAAAAAGTGAACAATGAACAATTCCTACACCATCATTATATGGATTCATTGTCCATTTTTACATAAGAAGCCAAAATCGCAGAAGCGAGTTTTGGGTAAAATTTCGATTTGTAATAAATAACTTTATTCTCTTTACGTTTCCCACTCTGTGTCTCTAATTCGTTCTTGTAAATCTTCCTAACAATGATTCGTACTATACGTAAAAATTCAATAACTATGACTTCACATTTTCCCTTCATCATATATCTAGTATCCAATGTATGAAAATTTATATATCATCATAATAAAAACTGTACACCCTATAGAAGTCATTATTTATGTTATGTAGTATAAATATAACTATTATTCGACCATATCCCCGCCCCCATACGTCCATTTTAGCTTGACCATTATCGTATGTAATTTTTATTAAATAATCATCTTTACTCGTGTCAATTTGTGAGGCGCGAAGTTTCGTTCGAGAACGCGAAAAAACGTTTCTCGTATTATTTTTTCATTTTTACTTTCAAGTGCGTTCAACCCTCGCAAGATATTCAAAAATGCTGAGATTAAATTATCGAAATTCCGCTCATCACAGCAGAATTCGAACGCTCAAAGTTAAAAAGTCTCCTTTCGCTTTGATTCGAATTTATAACATTATCATGTGTTATGTTTATTATGTGTTATGTTATTATAATATACTGTATTGTTTCTCTGCCTGGCCGCTAGTTCGTTATCGGCTTACGTCACATAGTTATCCCCGTTCTCATTACTTGTACTTACTATTTCTACCTAACTGTCATTCAAATTTGTATTACTTATGTATTACGTTATCATAAATATCCGTGTACTTCAATTAAAAAAATATCGTATTTTCCTCCGCTTTCCTCATCGCTGGCTAATTAGACTTTCAAACTCTGATAACCAACCAGGTTCTAATATTATTTAACATAATTTGGCGTAATTATTGTTAACTATAAATATATAACATTGTTGTTAACTCCCATTCATTATATCAATGGTATCACCTATTTAGATTATTTCAGTAGTAGATATGTCAATTAACAAATTGCTAAAATTGTAATTAAATGTAATCCTTTAATATAATGTAATTGATGTAATGTACTTTATAGAAGTGTAATTAAACAATGAGTGAATATGAATTAATTGGTAATTGTAATCGTAATTGTAATGAACCAAAATTAATACGTACTCAGTCATGTACTCAAAATTGTGCTTATGTGCTAATACGAAATTATATCGTTTTCAGGAATGTAGAATCAGCGATAGTTGTTCTTTTTTATTTTTATTTTTTTTAATTCTTTTTAGTTGAAATCTTCCCAAAAAAAACATCTGATCATGTATTTAAAAAGGGGGGAAATTTAACCTTCGATTGTCTCCCCCAAACATTAGACTATATTATACTGTACTTATAGAATTACTTCACTTCAATTAGAGCACTTCAATTACAGCACTTCATTATTAGACTTCATTTATTGCACTTCTGCATTAGACTTCAGATTAACTCTTCATCAGAGAACTTCATCGACTCTCTTCTTTGGACTGCAGCCTCGCTGCAGGGGAGGGGGCAGAGGCCCCTTGCCCCTTAACAAGAACGCCTCGTCTATACGAGACACGCCAGACCCAGCCAGGATAAGAAGAAGAAGAAGATAAGAAGATTCTAAAACAGTCTGGAGACCCTATAGCCAGGATAAACAAAAATTGGCGACCCTACTATCAAGATGATTTCAAAGGAATAGTTTTACGACGAATGATTTTAACCAGAATCATTCTAAGAGAAGAATTTTCGAGAAATAATTCAAGAAGAATTATTTTAAGAAAAAGAATTATTCTAAGAAGAATTATTATTTTTAAGAGACGAGTTATTTTAAGACGAAGAATTTTTTAGAAAAATTATTTTTAGACGAAGAATATTTTAAGAAGATTATTTTAAGAAGAGGATTCTAACATTGTGGAGACCCTTTACCAGGATCTTAAGATTATTTTAACCAGAAGATTTAAACCAGAAGATTTTAACCAGAAGATTTTAACCAGAAGATTTTAACCAGAAGATTTTAACCAGAAGATTTTAACCAGAAGATTTTAACCAGAAGATTTTAACCAGAAGATTTTAACCAGAAGATTTTAACCAGAAGATTTTAACCAGAAGATGTTTAACAAGATGATGTTTAACAAGATGATGTTTAACAAGATGATGTTTAACAAGATGATGTTTAACAAGATGATGTTTAACAAGTGGCCACTCTTTGGCCAAGATAGAAATTACCCTGCATCAGGATAAAAAGAAGATTTTAAGAAGATTATTTTAAGAAGAGGCCACTCTTTGGCCAAGTATAGAAATTACCCTGCATCAGGATAAAAAGAAGATTTTAAGAAGATTATTTTAAGAAGAGGCCACTCTTTGGCCAAGATAGAAATTACCCTGCCTCAGGATAAAACCAGTGACCGGCGTGTCACGACTTCTAGTTCGTAACATCCACCCTTGACCGGTGTGTCACGACTCGAAGTTCTTCACGCCTAGTTTTCATCCAGGAACAAGCCAGCAAGACGTCTTCAGGACACGTCTCTGAGGATTTTGCCAGTAGAACTTTTGTTAAGTACATTTGTTTTTTTAAGTAATTTATAAACATTTGAAAAAGTCAGTACTATTAACAGTTAATATTTAGTATCAAGTCAGAATTTACAAGAAACGCAGTGAACATTCGAGACCCCAGTGATACACTTTTTTTTAGTGAAACAGTAATTGTAACAGAGTTAATTGTAACAGAGTTAATTGTAACAGAGTTAATTTCAAAGAGAGTTAATTTCAAAGAGAGTTAATTTCAAAGAGAGTTAATTTCAAAGAGAGTTAATTTCAAAGAGAGTTAATTTCAAAGAGAGTTAATTTCAAAGAGAGTTAATTTCAAAGAGAGTTAATTTCAAAGAGAGTTAATTTCAAAGAGAGTTAATTTGAAAGAGAGTTAATTTCAAAGAGAGTTAATTTCAAAGAGAGTTAATTTCAAAGAGAGTTAATTTCAGAGTTAATTTCAAAGAGAGTTATTTTCACTGTTATATCAGTATAGAATAATTTATTTTTATGTACCTTCCCGTACATTAGAGTGAAATGTTGTTTACTTTTTTTTTTTTTTTTGTTTGCAAATTTTTTTCAATTACTGAATTGAATTGACTTGCAAATTAAGAGAGAGAGAGTTTACAGAGTTTAGAGAGAGTTTAGAGATTTAAGAAATACTTGAAGCAGTTCAAGTTAGACAGTTAAGTTTCAAGAATACTTGATAAGAGTTCAAGTTACAGTTTCAAGATACTACTTGATAAGAGTTCAAGTCAGTAGTTCATTTTCAGTTTCAAGATACTACTTGATAAGAGTTCAAGTCAGTTTCATTTTCAGTTTCAAGATACTACTTGATAGAGTTCAAGTCAGAGAGTTTTATTTGAAGTGAGACAGTTTTACTTGAAGTCAGAGTTTTACTTGAAGTCAGAGAGATTTATTTCAAGTCAGAGAGATTTATTCGAAGTCAGAGTTCAAGTCAAAGTTAGTTTTTTAAGTCGAAGTTAGTTTTCAAGTCCCAAGTTTTCAATGCAGTCAATTGAATTCAACTTTTTTTTGTGTTCAAGAAAATTTAATTCAACCTTTTTTTGGTTGTAAAGAGAATTAAAAATTCAACCTGAATTGACCGATTTGCGTCTTTGGTTTAACCTTTTCTTTATTGAAAGACGGAAATTCACTGATTTGTCTTTCCCTTTTCATGCAGTTATGTAATAAATATATAGTTATGTAATTCATTAATTTAACAAAACCGTTTTACAAAAGTTTTTAACGTGTTTTATAATTATTTGATTATATGATGACAGAAATAGCGTAACAATTAATCGATCAAGTACCAAATTTATCCTGCTCTGTACGATCGGGAAATTTACCGTATGACCGCACATACCCTAAATTTCAGTCATTTAATTTTAAAAACTTCTACACAATAAAACATATCTATTTATCATATGCAAAACAAGTTTTCAGACCAAAATATCAAATAATTCAAATTCTATCAACATTTAACGAAAGAGTATAATTTTTCTACTTAACAGACAAAAATTATTAAACCTTTTAAATATTTTTTTTTATATTATAAAAATAATTTTTAATGTAAAATTTAATTGAAATTATTAAAAGAAAAGATTGTTCGAAATGCTTCCCTTCCATTTCAATAACTTTTTATTCTTGGTCGAAATTTATCTATGGTTCGATTTACTTTAATTTTTTTAGAATATTATAAAATTGTATTTAGCTCGTTGAAATGTATAATAGATTCATATTTTTAATTTGTATTTTTATTTTTATTTTGTTCAATTAATCATGAGTAACTGTCCTTAAATTGTTATTGTACCATTTGTAAGGTATCAAAAAATTATAGTCAAATTGACATACTACTACAGTATATGGTTATGAAATTTTAGTAGTCGAATTTAAATCTGTCTCGAAATTATCAGCTAACACTTTATACCCAATAAACATAAATACACACTTGACCACAGGTCTATACATCATCCATTACATAATTCTAATTTTTACCAACGCTAGTCAATAAAAATTAGTTTATAGATTGTAACGATTTATATTTTTCCCTCTAACTATTCATTGTGAATGTAATTTTCCCCACAGAAAAAAAATAAAAAATAAATAAAATTTGCTAAAAATTTTACAATATCATTCTTGTCTAGCTTAATTGTCTATCTAAATTAAAGTATTAATCTTTGATTTTTTTTATATTTTGTAAGCAAGTGTCATTTTAAAAAATTTGGATACTCTGCATTGTACTCGACCACGCGAAATCGTTCTGTATAAAATTTGTTATTGTAACTAATGGTACCCTGTTAGGATGTTATTTTCTCATTGTATTGTATTAATGGTACCTGTTAGGATGTTATTTTCTCATTGTATTGTATAATGGTACCCTATAAATATTGTAATAAATATCATTTTTAAAAAGGGGAGAGTAATGTAAAAAGTGAACAATGAACAATTCCTACACCATCATTATATGGATTCATTGTCCATTTTTACATAAGAAGCCAAATCGCAGAAGCGGTTTTGGGTAAAATTTCGATTTGTAATAATGACTTATACACTATGACGTCACAAAATAACTTTATTCTCTTTACGTTTCCCACTCTGTGTCTCTAATTCGTTCTTGTAAATCTTCCTAACAATGATTCGTACTATACGTAAAATTCAATAACTATGACGTCACATTTTCCCTTCATCATATATCTAGTATCCAATGTATGAAAATTTATATATCATCATAATAAAAACTGTACACCCTATAGAAGTCATTATTTATGTTATGTAGTATAAATATAACTATTATTCGACCATATCCCGCCCCCATACGTCCATATTTTAGCTTGACCATTATCGTATGTAATTTTTATTAAATAATCATCTTTACTCGTGTCAATTTGTGAGGCGCGAAGTTTCGTTCGAGAACGCGAAAAAACGTTCTCGTATTTTTTCATTTTTTTTTTTACTTTCAAGTGCGTTCAACCCTCGCAAGATATTCAAAAATGCTGAAATTAAATTATCGAAATTCCGCTCATCACAGCAGAATTCGAACGCTCAAAGTTAAAAAGTTTCCTTTCGCTTTGATTCGAATTTATAACATTATCATGTGTTATTGTATATTATGTGTTATGTTGTTATAATATACTGTATTGTCTTTCTGCCTGGCCGCTAGT
Source organism: Bathynomus jamesi (assembly GCA_023014485.1). NCBI lineage: Eukaryota > Metazoa > Arthropoda > Malacostraca > Isopoda > Cirolanidae > Bathynomus > Bathynomus jamesi. Next base: position 9,189 of record JAJOZX010008272.1, on the reverse strand, counting down.
TCGTTATCGGCTTACGTCACATAGTTATCCCCGTTCTCATTACTTGTACTTACTATTTCTACCTAACTGTCATTCAAATTCTGTATTACTTATGTATTACGTTATCATAAATATCCGTGTACTTCCAATTAAAAAAATATTGTATTTTCCTCCGCTTTCCTCATCGCTGGTAATTAGACTTTCAAACTCTGATAACCAACCAGGTTCTAATATTATTTAACATAATTTGGCGTAATTATTGTTAACTTAAATATATAACATTGTTGTTAACTCCCTTCATTATATCAATGGTATCACCTATTTAGATTATTTCAGTAGTAGATATGTCAATTAACAAATTGCTAAAATTGTAATTAAATGTAATCCTTTAATATAATGTAATTGATGTAATGTACTTTAATAGAAGTGTAATTAAACAATGAGTGAATATGAATTAATTGGTAATTGTAATCGTAATGTAATGAACCAAAATTATACGTACTCAGTCATGTACTCAAAATTGTGCTTATGTACTAATACGAAATTATATCGTTTTCAGGAATGTAGAATCAGCGATAGTTGTTCTTTTTTATTTTTATTTTTTTAATTCTTTTTAGTTGAAATCTTCCAAAAAAACATCTGATCATGTATTTAAAAAGGGGGGAAATTTAACCTTCGATTGTCTCCCCCAAACATTAGACTATATTATATTGTACTTATAAATACTTCACTTCAATTAGAGCACTTCAATTACAGCACTTCATTATTAGACTTCATTATGCACTTCTGCATTAGACTTCAGATTAACTCTCATCAGAGAACTTCATCGACTCTCTTCTTTGGACTGCAGCCTCGCTGCAGGGGAGGGGCAGAGGCCCCTTGCCCTTAACAAGAACGCCTCGTCTATACGAGACACGCCAGACCCAGCCAGGATAAGAAGAAGAAGAAGATAAGAAGATTCTAAAACAGTCTGGAGACCCTATAGCCAGGATAAACAAAAATTGGCGACCCTACTATCAAGATGATTTTCAAAGGAATAGTTTTACGACGAATGATTTTAACCAGAATCATTCTAAGAAGAATGAATTTTCGAAGAAATAATTCAAGAAGAATTATTTTAAGAAAAAGAATTATTCTAAGAAGAATTATTATTTTAAGAAGACGAGTTATTTTAAGAAGAAGAATTTTTTTAAGAAAAATTATTTTTAGACGAAGAATATTTTAAGAAGATTATTTTAAGAAGAGGATTCTAACATTGTGGAGACCCTTTACCAGGATCTTAAGATTATTTTAACCAGAAGATTTAAACCAGAAGATTTTAACCAGAAGATTTTAACCAGAAGATTTTAACCAGAAGATTTTAACCAGAAGATTTTAACCAGAAGATTTTAACCAGAAGATTTTAACCAGAAGATTTTAACCAGAAGATGTTTAACAAGATGATGTTTAACAAGATGATGTTTAACAAGATGATGTTTAACAAGATGATGTTTAACAAGATGATGTTTAACAAGTGGCCACTCTTTGGCCAAGATAGAAATTACCCTGCATCAGGATAAAAAGAAGATTTTAAGAAGATTATTTTAAGAAGAGGCCACTCTTTGGCCAAGTATAGAAATTACCCTGCATCAGGATAAAAAGAAGATTTTAAGAAGATTATTTTAAGAAGAGGCCACTCTTTGGCCAAGATAGAAATTACCCTGCCTCAGGATAAAACCAGTTGACCGGCGTGTCACGACTTCTAGTTCGTAACATCCACCCTTGACCGGTGTGTCACGACTCGAAGTTCTTCACGCCTAGTTTTCATCCAGGAACAAGTAGCCAGCAAGACGTCTTCAGGACACGTCTCTGAGGATTTTGCCAGTAGAACTTTTGTTAAGTACATTTTGTTTTTTTAAGTAATTTATAAACATTTGAAAAAGTCAGTACTATTAACAGTTAATATTTAGTATCAAGTCAGAATTTACAAGAAACGCAGTGAACATTCGAGACCCCAGTGATACACTTTTTTTTAGTGAAACAGTAATTGTAACAGAGTTAATTGTAACAGAGTTAATTGTAACAGAGTTAATTTCAAAGAGAGTTAATTTCAAAGAGAGTTAATTTCAAAGAGAGTTAATTTCAAAGAGAGTTAATTTCAAAGAGAGTTAATTTCAAAGAGAGTTAATTTCAAAGAGAGTTAATTTCAAAGAGAGTTAATTTCAAAGAGAGTTAATTTCAAAGAGAGTTAATTTCAAAGAGAGTTAATTTCAAAGAGAGTTAATTTCAAAGAGAGTTAATTTCAAAGAGAGTTAATTTCAAAGAGAGTTAATTTCAAAGAGTTAATTTCAAAGAGAGTTATTTTCACTGTTATATTCAGTATAGAATAATTTTATTTTATGTACCTTCCCGTACATTAGAGTGAAATGTTGTTTACCTTTTTTTTTTTTTTTGTTTGCAAATTTTTTTTCAATTACTGAATTGAATTGACTTGCAAATTAAGAGAGAGAGAGTTTACAGAGTTTAGAGAGAGTTTAGAGATTTATAGAAATACTTGAAGCAGTTTCAAGTTAGACAGTTAAGTTTCAAGAATACTTGATAAGAGTTCAAGTTACAGTTTCAAGATACTACTTGATAAGAGTTCAAGTCAGTAGTTTCATTTTCAGTTTCAAGATACTACTTGATAAGAGTTCAAGTCAGTTTCATTTTCAGTTTCAAGATACTACTTGATAGAGTTCAAGTCAGAGAGTTTTATTTGAAGTCAGACAGTTTTACTTGAAGTCAGAGTTTTACTTGAAGTCAGAAAGATTTATTTCAAGTCAGAGAGATTTATTCGAAGTCAGAGTTCAAGTCAAAGTTAGTTTTTAAGTCGAAGTTAGTTTTCAAGTCCCAAGTTTTCAATGCAGTCAATTGAATTCAACCTTTTTTTTGTTGTTCAAGAAAATTTAATTCAACCTTTTTTTGGTTGTAAAAGAGAATTAAAAATTCAACCTGAATTGACCGATTTGCGTCTTTGGTTTAACCTTTTCTTTATTTGAAAGACGGAAATTCACTGATTTGTCTTTCCCTTTTCATGCAGTTATGTATATAAATATATAGTTATGTAATTCATTAATTTTAACAAAACCGTTTTTACAAAAGTTTTTAACGTGTTTTATAATTATTTGATTATATGATGACAGAAATAGCGTAACAATTAATCGATCAAGTACCAAATTTATCCTGCTCTGTACGATCGGGAAATTTACCCGTATGACCGCACATACCCTAAATTTCAGTCATTTAATTTTAATAAAACTTCTACACAATAAAACATATCTATTTATCATATGCAAACAAGTTTTCAGACCAAAATATCAAATAATTCAAATTCTATCAACATTTAACGAAAGAGTATAATTTTTCTACTTAACAGACAAAAATTATTAAACCTTTTTAATATATTTTTTTTTATTATATAAAAATAATTTTTAATGTAAAATTTAATTGAAATTATTAAAAGAAAAGATTGTTCGAAATGCTTCCCTTCCATTTCAATAACTTTTTTATTCTTGGTCGAAATTTATCTATGGTTCGATTTACTTTAATTTTTTTAGAATATTATAAAATTGTATTTAGCTCGTTGAAATGTATAATAGATTCATATTTTTAATTTGTATTTTTTATTTTTATTTTGTTCAATTAATCATGAGTAACTGTCCTTAAATTGTTATTGTACCATTTGTAAGGTATCAAACGAAAAATTATAGTCAAATTGACATACTACTACAGTATATGGTTATGAATTTTAGTAGTCGAATTTAAATCTGTCTCGAAATTATCAGCTACACACTTTATACCCAATAAACATAAATACACACTTGACCACAGGTCTATACATCATCCATTACATAATTCTAATTTTTACCAACGCTAGTCAATAAAAATTAGTTTATAGATTGTACGATTTATATTTTTCCCTCTTACCTATTCATTGTGAATGTAATTTTCCCCACAGAAAAAAATAAAAAATAAATAAAATTTTGCTAAAAATTTTACAATATCATTCTTTGTCTAGCTTAATTGTCTATCTAAATTAAAGTATTAATCTTTGATTTTTTTTTATATTTTGTAAGCAAGTGTCATTTTAAAAAATTTGGATACTCTGCATTGTACTCGACCACGCGAATCGTTCTGTATAAAATTTGTATTGTAACTAATGGTACCCTGTTAGGATGTTATTTTCTCATTGTATTGTATTAATGGTACCCTGTTAGGATGTTATTTTCTCATTTGTATTGTATTAATGGTACCCTATTAAATTATTGTATAAATATCATTTTTAAAAGGGGAGAGTAATGTAAAAAGTGAACAATGAACAATTCCTACACCATCATTATATGGATTCATTGTCCATTTTTACATAAGCCAAAATCGCAGAAGCGAGTTTTGGGTAAAATTTCGATTTGTAATAATGACTTATACACTATGACGTCACAAAATAACTTTATTCTCTTTACGTTTCCCACTCTGTGTCTCTAATTCGTTCTTGTAAATCTTCCTAACAATGATTCGTACTATACGTAAAAATTCAATAACTATGACGTCACATTTTCCCTTCATCATATATCTAGTATCCAATGTATGAAAATTTATATATCATCATAATAAAAACTGTACACCCTATAGAAGTCATTATTTATGTTATGTAGTATAAATATAACTATTATTCGACCATATCCCCGCCCCCATACGTCCATATTTTAGCTTGACCATTATCGTATGTAATTTTTATTAAATAATCATCTTTACTCGTGTCAATTTGTGAGGCGCGAAGTTTCGTTCGAGAACGCGAAAAAACGTTCTCGTATTATTTTTTTCATTTTTATTTTCAAGTGCGTTCAATCCTCGCAAGATATTCAAAAATGCTGAGATTAAATTATCGAAATTCCGCTCATCACAGCAGAATTCGAACGCTCAAAGTTAAAAAGTCTCCTTTCGCTTTGATTCGAATTTATAACATTATCATGTGTTATGTTATATTATGTGTTATGTTGTTATAATATACTGTATTGTTTCTCTGCCTGGCCGCTAGTTCGTTATCGGCTTACGTCACGTAGTTATCCCCGTTCTCATTACTTGTACTTACTATTTCTACCTAACTGTCATTCAAATTCTGTATTACTTATGTATTACGTTATCATAAATATCCGTGTACTTCCAATTAAAAAAATATTGTATTTTCCTCCGCTTTCCTCATCGCTGGCTAATTAGACTTTCAAACTCTGATAACCAACCAGGTTCTAATATTATTTAACATAATTTGGCGTAATTATTGTTAACTATAAATATATAACATTGTTGTTAACTCCCCTTCATTATATCAATGGTATCACCTATTTAGATTATTTCAGTAGTAGATATGTCAATTAACAAATTGCTAAAATTGTAATTAAATGTAATCCTTTAATATAATGTAATTGATGTAATGTACTTTAATAGAAGTGTAATTAAACAATGAGTGAATATGAATTAATTGGTAATTGTAATCGTAATTGTAATGAACCAAAATTAATACGTACTCAGTCATGTACTCAAAATTGTGCTTATGTACTAATACGAAATTATATCGCTTTCAGGAATGTAGAATCAGCGATAGTTGTTCTTTTTTATTTTTATTTTTTTTATTCTTTTTAGTTGAAATCTTCCAAAAAAAACATCTGATCATGTATTTAAAAAGGGGGAAAACTTAACCTTCGATTGTCTCTCCCAAACATTAGACTATATTATACTGTACTTATAAAATTACTTCACTTCAATTAGAGCACTTCATTATTAGACTTAATTTATTGCACTTCTGCATTAGACTTCAGATTCGCACTTCATCGTTGCACTTCATCATTGTACTTCGGATTAGCACTTCATTTTGCCACTTCATTTAAGGCACTTCATCATTGTACTTCAGATTAGCACCTCATTAGGAGGGGGCGGAGGCCCCTTGCCTCCTTAATATATTTTTAGATTCCGGCCTGAGCCATGGTCGAAAGAGGTCGAACCTCTACCCTTGTAAATTCAGAGTACCAACTGTAATTTTTAAGAAGTAAACCAAAGTAAGAGAAAGTTTTTATTTTACCCCTCGAGTTGGGCTATCTTCTATTATTGGAAGAAAAGAATTAACAGAGTGTCGACCCCATAAAGCGAGAGAAAATAATTATAGAAAAGTATAAAGAAGAAGCATCCGTTGCTTGCCTCCGAACCAGAACCCCCCCGTCGAATCCGAACCGAGTCAGGGCGATAAAGGGGGGGTTAAAATATATAAGAAATAGCAAGGGGCCCAATACAGAACCCTGAGGAACGCCACTCGCTACATTAGCCCAACACGACTCCGCTCCATCAACGACCACCCTCTGTTTCCTACCTCGCAACCACTCTTCTAGCCAATTTATTACTACACCCCTGATTCCAAGAGCCTTAGTTTTTTCAATGAGTCTTTTGTTCGGCACGGTGTCAAACGCTTTTTGAAAATCTAAATACACTACATCAACCACCCGTTGTCTATCGTAAACGTCAACCACGCTTTGGGAAAATTCTAAAAGATTAGTTAAGCAAGATTTGTTTCGCCTAAATCCGTGCTGCGTATTTCTAACTAGCTTATGGAATTCTAAGTGTTCGACTATACGATCCCTAATTATTGATTCCAGTAGCTTACCTACAACAGACGTTAAACTGATTGGTCTATAATTTCCCGCCGCACCTTTATCGCCTTTCTTAAAGGTAGGTGTTACGCTTGCTAACTTGAAATTATCTGGTACGCACCCCTCAGAAATAGACGCATTAAAAATCTTTGTTAGCGGCACAACAATTCTATCTTTTAATTCATTTAGTTGTATGGGATATATGGAAATCGGCCCCGGTGATTTACGCGTTTTCATTTTATCAATGTAGCGCGTTACCACCCCTTCACTAACCACAATATTATCCAAAATATTACCATTATCAAACGGTATTATGTCCGTGACCGTAGGGATATTTGTTACATCTTCTATAGTAAAAACTGACGTAAAAAATTCGTTTAGCAAGGTAGCCATTTCCTTGTTTTCAGAAACTAGATCTCCGTTTAGAGTTTTCAAAGGCCCCAAGACGCTTTTTACTGGATTTCTATTATTGACGTATTGAAAGAATCGCTTGGGGTTTTCTTTACCGTCTCGAGCTATGGAGATTTCAAATTCGCGCTTGGACTTTTTTATTACACTTTTCACTTCACGCCTTAGAGATATGTAGTTGTTTCGTAACCACAAATTGTCTTTATCGCACTTATGTAGCCTATAAGCCCTATCTCTACTCTTTATAATGTCTCCTACTCTAGAAGTAAACCACAAGGGCTTGTTGTTTACTTTCGCACGCTTAATTTTGTACGGTACACATTCCTCATTTATAGTCCTAAATACTGTTTCGAACGATTCCCAATTAGTTTTGCGTTGGAGTTCCCCATCACGTTTTCCCAATTGACGTGTGACAATTTATTTCGAAATTTACTAAAGTCTGCGTGAGGAAGTTAGGAATTTTCGTCGAGTTAGCTGGTTTCGAGTGACTTACTGAGAGGACAAACTCTACCATATTGTGATCGCTATTGCCCAACGGTTCTATTATTTGAAGATCAGTAATTAGCCTATCATCCGTAGTTATTACTAAATCTAAAATACTGTCCAACCTCGTGGGTTCCCCAACCTTTTGAATAAGAAAGCTATCCTCGAGAAAATTAACTAAACGATTACCTTCCGCGTCTCCCTGCATTGTATCGTAATTCACGTTAGCGCAATTAAATTCACCCATAACTAAAGCCTGCTCACTACCGATTATTCTCTTTAGTTCACGATATAACGCTTCGTCCGTAACAGCTGTTTGATTAGGGGGCCTATATATAACCGCAACAACAAGTTTGAAATCGTTCAATTTAAGTTCTGCTATAGTCGAATCTATCGGTTCTGGAATTGTGTGCTTTACTTCTATAACGTTCGCTATATTATCTTTGATATACAACATAACACCGCCTCCTCGCCTACCTATTCTGTTTTTAACAAAAAGTCTATAACCTTTAATTTGATACTCCCCTACAAAGTTACGAGTTTCAGTGCTAAGCCACGATTCATTTATCGCAATTATATCATAGTCTTTACAAGCAATTAAAGAAAAAAATTCGTCTATTTTATTTCGTAGGCTACGAGCATTTAAGGATAGAACCTTCAAATTGTTTGTAATTGCGACAACTTCGCGAGCGCAGTGGAAATTTATGGAATTTACGCTGGGACCGTTCGAGTTATACGGCAGCCTGAAAGAAGAGACAATATTATGAAATAGTCTTCCTAAACGCCCAGCTCCTACGTCATTAAGATGAAGTCCATCTCCGAGGAACAAGTCCCTCCTACCGCAGAAACTGTTCCAAAAATTCTCAAAATGCACTCCTTCCTGTTGGCAAAGAGACTTTAGGTTATTGTTAATATTGGTCGCCTTGCTGTAGAAATCGTTACGATGGATAATTCGAGGAAGTATACCTGTTAAAACAATCTTATTAGTTTTTTCCTTTAATCGCTGTAGTAAGTCCCTGTACCTAGCCAGCAGTTCTTCCGATCTAGAATTTAAAACGTTATTAGTACCAACATGAATAACATACGTTGTTTCCTCGGAAGTACCATCTGTAAATTGGTCAACTCTATTAGTTATATCCTCCACCCTTGCACCAGGGTAGCAGTAACGGCGCCTACGACGAGGGTTTCTCCCACAGAATTCCTCGAGCTGTCCTCGAACAATGGAATCGCCAACGAGTCGTATTTCCGGTTCATCATCATCTTCAAACCTAAAACAGAAAACTCATTGTTTGTTATTGCTGGTAGGCATGTCTTAGGTTTTCTCAATGGGGCTCCATTACGCAGTCGAACGAAGGGTTGGGAACTAGGAGAAGAGAGAGGGCTATTAATACTATTTATATTATTAATAGAAACTGAGGCAAGAGGGGTCGCAACTGGAGTCTCAAGGGATTGTAATTTTGCCGTCAGGAGCATCACCCTTTCTTCAAGGCTTGCTCTGGCCTCCTTCTCACGTTCTAACTCGTTCCTCAGCACTTTTAAGTTTGAGCACCACCTGCAAACTAACTGTTCATTATTATTAGCCATTGTAAACGCGTAAGCGGCAAATTTCCCTTCACAGCGACTGCAAGTACTTGACGGGGTGCCATGCTTTTAATTACTTAAACAA